>CAKAJE020001574.1:419181-548743 GCA_916610135.2 Macropis europaea
AATTTGGCTGAATTCTTAAATTAACCATAATATAAAATGATCTTATCGGGTCTCTGTTTGCCCTACCCTAGAAGTTTAATAGCGCATTTTACTCGCCATTTCATGCGCTTTGAGATGCCGCTTAGCCCAATACCCTATCTGAAATAGGAGCGACGAAAATTGAACAAGTGTGATAGAATTTCGTTGAATTCTAAATTAACCATAATATACAATGATCTAATAGGGTCTCTGTTCACCCTAGCCTAGAAGTTTAAGAGTGCATTTTACTCGCCCTTCCACGCGCTTTATGATGCCGCCTATCCCAGTACGCTATTTGAAATAGGAGCGACGTAAGTTTAACAAATGTGATAGAGTTACGCTGAATTCTTATATTATCCGTAATATAAAATGATCTAATCGGTTCTCTGTTTCCCTTATCCTAGAAGGTTAATAGTACATCTTACTCGCCATTTCATGCGCTTTGAGATGCCGCTTAGCCCAATACGCTATCTGAAATAGGAGCGACGTAATTTGAACGAATGTGATAGAATTTCGCTTTATTCTTATATTAACCAAAATATAAAATGATCTAATCGGGACTCTGATTGCCCTATCATCGAAGTTTAATAGTGCATTTCACTCGCCATTCCACGCGCTTTAAGATGCCGCCTAGCGCAGTACGCTATCTTAAATAGGAGCGACGTAAATTGAACAAATGTGATAGAATTTTGCTGAATTCTTAAATTAACCATAATACAAAATGATCCAATCGGGTCTCTGTTTGCCCTACTCTAGAAGTATAAGAGTGCATTTTACTCGCCATTTCCTGCGCTTTGAGATGCCGCTTAGCGCAATACGCTACCTGAAATATGAGCGACGCAAATTGAACAAATGTGATAGAATTTCCCTGAAATCTTATATTAAACAAAATATAAAATGATCTAATCGGGTCTCTGATTGCCCTATCATAGAAATTTAGGAGTGCATTTTACTCGCCATTTCATACGCTTTGAGATGCCGCTTAGCACTATACGCTATCTGAAATATGAGCGACGTAAATTGAACAAATGTGATAGAATTTCGCTGAATTCTTATATTAACCTTAATGTAAAATGATCTAATCGGGTCTCTGTTCGCCCGTCCCTAGAAGTTTAATGTTGCATTTCACTCGTCATTTCATGCGCCTCGAGATGCCGCCTAGCCCAATACGCTATCTGAAATAGGAGCGACCTAAATTGAACGAATGTGATAGAATTTTGCTGAATGCTTAAATTAACCATAATATAAAATGATCTAATCGAGTCTCTGCTTGCCCTACCCTAGAAGTTTAATAGTGCATTTTACTCGTCATTTCATGCGCTTTGAGATGCCGCTTAGCGTAATACGCTATCTGAAATAGGAGCGATATAAGTTGAACAAATGTGATAGAATTTCGCTGAACTCTTTTATTAACCATAATGTAAAATGATCTAATCGGATCTCTGTTCGCCCTAGCCTAGAACTTTAATAGTGCATTTTATTCGCCATTTCATACGCTTTGAGATGCCGCTTAGCCCAATACGCTATCTGTAATAGGAGCGACGTAAATTGAACAAATGTGATAGAATTTCGTTGAATTCTTAAATTAACCAAAATATAAAATGATCTAATCGGGTCTCTGATTGCCCTATCATAGAAGTTTAATAGTGCATTTCACTCATCATTTCATGCGCCTTAAGATGCCGCTTAGCCCAGTACGCTATCTGAAATAGGAGCGACGTAAGTTTAACAAATGTGATAGAATTACGCTGAATTCTTATATTAACCGTAATATAAAATGATCCAATCGGGTCCCTGTTAGCCTTACCCTAGAAGTTTAATAGTGCATTTTACTCGCCATTTCATGCGCTTTGAGATGCCGCTTAGCCCAACACGCTATCTGAAATAGGTGCGACGTAAATTGAACAAATGTGATATAATTTCGTTGAATTCTTAAATTAACCAAAATATACAATGATCTAATCGGGTCTCTGATTGCCCTATCATAGAAGTTTAATAGTGTATTTGACTCATCATTTCATGCGCTTTAAGATGTCGCTTAGCCCAGTACGCTATCTGAAATAGGAGGGACGTAAATTGAACAAATGTGATAGAATTTCACTGAATTCTTATATTAACCATAATGTCAAATGATCTAATCGGGTCTCTGTTCGCCCTACCATAGAAGTCTAATAGTGCATTTCACTCGCCATTTCATGCGCCTTGAGATGCCGCTTAGCCCAATACCCTATCTGAAATAGGAGCGACGTAAATTGAACAAGTGTGATAGAATTTCGTTGAATTCATAAATTAACCATAATATACAATGATCTAATAGGGTCTCTGTTCGCCATAGCCTAGAAGTTTAAGAGTGCATTTTACTCGCCCTTCCACGCGCTTTATGATGCCGCCTAGCCCAGTACGCTATTTTAAATAGGAGCGACGTAAGTTTAACAAATGTGATAGAATTTCGCTGAACTCTTTTATTAACCATAATGTAAAATGATCTAATCGGATCTCTGTTTGCCCTTAGCCTAGAACTTTAATAGTGCATTTTTATTCGCCATTTCATACGCGTTGAGATGCCGCTTTGCCAATACGCTATCTGAAATAGGAGCGACGTAAATTGAACAAATGTGATAGAATTACGCTGAATTCTTATATTAACCGTAATATAAAATGATCTAATCGGGTCTCTGTTTGCCTTATCCTAGAAGTTTAATAGTGCATTTTACTCGCCATTTCATGCGCTTTGAGATGCCGCTTAGCCCAATACGCTATCTGAAGTAGGAGCGACGTAAATTGAACAAATGTGATAGAATTTCGCAGAATTCTTAAATTAACCATAATATAAAATGATCTAATCGGGTCTCTGTTCGCCCTACCATAGAAGTCTAGTTGTGCATTTCACTCGCCATTCCACGCGCTTTAAGATGCCGCCGAGCCCAGTACGGTATCTGAAATAGGAGCGACGTAAGTTGAACAAATGTGATAGAATTTCGCTGAATTCTTTTATTAACCATAATGTAAAATGATCTGATCGGGTCTCTGTTCGCCCTAGCCTAGAAGTTTAAGAGTGCATTTTACTCGTCATTTCATGCGCTTTGAGATGCCGCTTAGCGTAATACGCTATCTGAAATAGGAGCGATATAAGTTGAACAAATGTGATAGAATTTCGCTGAACTCTTTTATTAACCATAATGTAAAATGATCTAATCGGATCTCTGTTTGCCCTAGCCTAGAACTTTAATAGTGCATTTTATTCGCCATTTCATACGCGTTGAGATGCCGCTTTGCCCAATACGCTATCTGAAATAGGAGCGACGTAAATTGAACAAATGTGATAGAATTTCACTGAATTCTTATATTAACCAAAATATAAAATGATCTAATCGGGTCTCTGTTTGCCTTATCCTAGAAGTTTAATAGTGCATTTCACTCGTCATTTCATGTGCTTTGAGATGCCGCTAAGCACAATAAGCTATCTGGAATAGCAGCGACGTAAATTGAACAAATGTGATATAATTACGCCAAATTCTTATATTTACCGTAATATAAAATGATCTAATCGGGTCTCTGTTTGCCTTATCCTAGAAGTTTAATAGGGCATTTTACTCTTCATTTCATGCGCTTTGAAATGCCGCTTAGCCCAATACGCTATCTGAAATAGGAGCGACGTAAATTGAACAAGTGTGATAGAATTTCACTGAATTCCTAAATTAACCATAATATAAAATGATCTAATCGGGTCTCTGTTTGACCTACCCTAGAAGTTTAATAGTGCATTTTGCTCGCCATTTCCTGCGCTTTGAGATGCCGCTTAGCCCAATACGCTATCTGAAATAGGAGCGACGTAAATTGAACAAATGTGATAGAATTCCCCTGAAATCTTATATTAAACAAAATATAAAATGATCTAAACGGGACTCTGATTGCCCTATCATAGAAGTTTAGTAGTGCATTTTACTCGCCATTCCACGCGCTTTAAGATGCCGCCTAGCACAGTACGCTATCTGAAATAGGAGCGACGTAAGTTGAACAAATGTGATAGAATTACGCTGAATTCTTATATTAACCGTAATATAAAATGATCTAATCGGGTCCCTGTTTGCCTTATCCTGGAAGTTTAATAGTGAATTTTACTCGCCATTTCATGCGCATTGAGATGCCGCTTAGCCCAATACGCCATCTGAAATAGGAGCGACGTAAATTGAACAAATATGATAGAGTTTCGCTGAATTCTTAAATTAACCATAATATAAAATCATCTTATCGGGTCTCTGTTTGCCCTACCCTAGAAGTTTAATAGTGCATTTTACTCGCCATTTCTTGCGCTTTAAGATGCCGCCGAGCCCAGTACGCTATCTGAAGTAGGAGCGACGTAAATTGAACAATTCTGATAGAATTTCGCTGAATTCTTATATTAACCAAAATATAAAATGATCTAGTCGGGTCTCTGATTGCCCTATCATAGAAGTTTAATAGTGCGTTTTACTCGCCAACCCACGCGCTTTAAGATTCCGCCTAGCCCAGTACGCTATCTGAAATAGGAGCGACGTAAGTTGAACAAATGTGATAGAATTTGGCTGAATTCTTAAATTAACCATAATATAAAATGATCTAATCGGGTCTCTGATTGCCCTATCATAGAAGTTTAATAGTGTATTTCACTCATCATTTCATGCGCTTTAAGATGTCGCTTAGCCCAGTACGCTATCTGAAATAGGAGGGACGTAAGTTTAACAAATGTGATAGAATTACGCTGAATTCTTATATTAACCAAAATATAAAATGATCTAATCGGGTCTCTGTTTGCCTTACCCTAGAAGTTTAATAGTACATCTTACTCGTCATTTCATGCGCATTGAGATGCCGCTAAGCACAATAAGCTATCTGGAGTAGCAGCGACGTAAATTGAACAAATGTGATAGAATTTCACTGAATTCATATATTAACCAAAATATAAAATGATCTAATCGGGTCTCTGATTGCCCTAGCATAGAAGTTTAATAGTGCATTTTACTCGCCAATCCACGCGCTTTAAGATTCCGCCTAGCCCAGTACGCTATCTGAAATAGGAGCGACGTAAATTGAACAAATGTGATAGAATTTGGCAGAATTCTTAAATTAACCATAATATAAAATGATCTAATCGGGTCTCTGTTTGCCCTACCCTAGAAGTTTAATAGTGCATTTTACTCGCCATTTCATGCGCTTTGAGATGGCGCTTAGCCCAATACGCTATCTGAAATAGGAGCGACGTAAATTGAACAAATGTGATAGAATTTGGCTGAATTCTTAAATTAACCATAATATAAAATCATCTTATCGGGTCTCTGTTTGCCCTACCCTAGAAGTCTAATAGTGCATTTTACTCGCCATTTCTTGCGCTTTAAGATGCCGCCGAGCCCAGTACGCTGTCTGAAGTAGGAGCGACGTAAGTTGAACAAATGTGATAGAATCACGCTGAATTCTTATATTAACCGTAATATAAAATGATCTAATCGGTTCTCTGTTCACCCTACCCTAGAAGTTTAAGAGTGCCTTTCACTCGTCATTTCATGCGCTTTGAGATGCCACTTAGCCCAATACGCTATCTGAAATAGGAGCGACGTAAATTGAACAATTGTGATAGAATTTAGCTGAATTCTTATATTAACCAAAATATAAAATGATCTAGTCGGGTCTCTGATTGCCCTATCATAGAAGTTTAATAGTGCATTTTGATCGCCATTCCACGCGCTTTAAGATGCCGCCTAACCCAGTACGCTATCTGAAATTGGAGCGACGTAAATTGAACAAATGTGACAGAATTTTGCTGACATCTTAAATTAACTATAATATAAAATGATCTAATCGGGTCTCTGTTTAACCTACCCTACAAGTTTAGCAGTGCATTTTACTCGCCATTTCATGCGCTGTGAGATGCCGCTTAGCCCAATACGCTATCTGAAATAGGAGCGACGTAAATTGAACAAATGTGATAGAATTTCCCTGAATTCTTATATTAACCTTAATGTAAAATGATCTAATCGGGTCTCTGTTCTCCCTACCCTAGAAGTTTAATACTGCATTTCACTCGTCATTTCATGCGCTTTGAGTTGCCGCTTAGCCCAATACGATATCTGAAATAGGAGCGATGTAAATTGAACAAATGTGATAGAATTTTGCTGAATTCGTAAATTAACCATAATATAATATGATCTAATCGGGTCTCTGTTTGCCCTACCCTATAAGTTTAATAGTGCATTTTACTCGCCATTTCATGCGCTTTGAGATGCCGCTTAGCCCAATACGCTATCTGACATAGGAGCGACGTAAATTGAACAAATGTGATAGAATTTCCCTGAAATCTTATATTAAACAAAATATAAAATGATCTAAACGGGACTCTGATTGCCCTATCACAGAAGTTTAGTAGTGCATTTTACTCGCCCTTCCACGTGCTTTAAGATGCCGCCTAGCCCAGAACACTATCTGAAATAGGAGCGACGTATGTTGAATAAATGTGATAGAATTACGCTGAATTCTTAAATTAACCGTAATATAAAATGATCGAATCGGGTCTCTGTTCTCCCTAGCCTAGAAGTTTAATAGTGCATTTTATTCTCCATTTCATGCGCTTTGAGGTGCCGCTTAGCCCAATACGCTATCTGAAATAGGAGCGACGTAAATTGAACAAGTGTGATAGAATTTCCCTGAATTCTTATATTAACCAAAATATAAAATGATCTAATCGGGTCTCTGATTGCCCTATCATAGAAGTTTAATAGTGCATTTTACTCGCCAATCCACGCGCTTTAAGATTCCGCCTAGCCCAGTACGCTATCTGAAATAGGAGCGACGTAAATTGAACAAATGTGATAGAATTTGGCAGAATTCTTAAATTAACCATAATATAAAATGATCTAATCGGGTCTCTGTTTGCCCTACCCTAGAAGTTTAATAGTGCATTTTACTCGCCATTTCATGCGCTTTGAGATGGCGCTTAGCCCAATACGCTATCTGAAATAGGAGCGACGTAAATTGAACAAATGTGATAGAATTTGGCTGAATTCTTAAATTAACCATAATATAAAATCATCTTATCGGGTCTCTGTTTGCCCTACCCTAGAAGTTTAATAGTGCATTTTACTCGCCATTTCTTGCGCTTTAAGATGCCGCCGAGCCCAGTACGCTATCTGAAGTAGGAGCGACGTAAGTTGAACAAATGTGATAGAATTACGCTGAATTCTTATATTAACCGTAATATAAAATGATCTAATCGGTTCTCTGTTCACCCTACCCTAAAAGTTTAAGAGTGCCTTTCACTCGTCATTTCATGCGCTTTGAGATGCCGCTTAGCCCAATACGCTATCTGAAATAGGAGCGACGTAAATTGAACAATTGTGATAGAATTTAGCTGAATTCTTATATTAACCAAAATATAAAATGATCTAGTCGGGTCTCTGATTGCCCTATCATAGAAGTTTAATAGTGCATTTTGATCGCCATTCCACGCGCTTTAAGATGCCGCCTAACCCAGTACGCTATCTGAAATTGGAGCGACGTAAATTGAACAAATGTGACAGAATTTTGCTGACATCTTAAATTAACTATAATATAAAATGATCTAATCGGGTCTCTGTTTGACCTACCCTGCAAGTTTATCAGTGCATTTTACTCGCCATTTCATGCGCTTTGAGACGCCGCTTAGCCCAATACGCTATCTGAAATAGGAGCGACGTAAATTGAACAAATGTGATAGAATTTCCCTGAATTCTTATATTAACCTTAATGTAAAATGATCTAATCGGGTCTCTGTTCTCCCTACCCTAGAAGTTTAATACTGCATTTCACTCGTCATTTCATGCGCTTTGAGTTGCCGCTTAGCCCAATACGATATCTGAAATAGGAGCGATGTAAATTGAACAAATGTGATAGAATTTTGCTGAATTCGTAAATTAACCATAATATAATATGATCTAATCGGGTCTCTGTTTGCCCTACCCTATAAGTTTAATAGTGCATTTTACTCGCCATTTCATGCGCTTTGAGATGCCGCTTAGCCCAATACGCTATCTGACATAGGAGCGACGTCCATTGAACAAATGTGATAGAATTTCCCTGAAATCTTATATTAAACAAACTATAAAATGATCTAAACGGGACTCAGATTGCCCTATCATAGAAGTTTAGTAGTGCATTTTACTCGCCCTTCCACGTGGTTTAAGATGTCGCCAAGCCCAGTACACTATCTGAAATAGGAGCGACGTATGTTGAACAAATGTGATAGAATTACGCTGAATTCTTAAATTAACCGTAATATAAAATGATCTAATCGGGTCTCTGTTCTCCCTAGCCTAGAAGTTTAATAGTGCATTTTATTCTCCATTTCATGCGCTTTGAGATGCCGCTTAGCCCAATACGCTATCTGAAATAGGAGCGACGTAAATTGAACAAATGTGATAGAATTTCCCTGAAATCTTATATTAAACAAAATATAAAATGATCTAAACGGGACTCTGATTGCCCTATCACAGAAGTTTAGTAGTGCATTTTACTCGCCATTCCACGCGCTTTAAGATGCCACCTAGCCCAGTACGCTATCTGAAATAGGAGCGACGTAAGTTGAACAAATGTGATAGAATTACGCTGCATTCTTATATTAACCGTAATATAAAATGATCTAATCGGGTCCCTGTTTGCCTTATCCTAGAAGTTTAATAGTGAATTTTACTCGCCATTTCATGCGCATTGAGATGCCGCTTAGCCCAATACGCTATCTGAAATAGGAGCGACGTAAATTGAACATATATGATAGAGTTTCGCTGAATTCTTAAATTAACCATAATATAAAATCATCTTATCGGGTCTCCGTTTGCCCTACCCTAGAAGGTTAATAGTGCATTTTACTCGCCATTTCTTGCGCTTTAAGATGCCGCCGAGCCCAGTACGCTATCTGAAGTAGGAGCGACGTAAATTGAACAATTCTGATAGAATTTCGCTGAATTCTTATATTAACCAAAATATAAAATGATCTAGTCGGGTCTCTGATTGCCCTATCATAGAAGTTTAATAGTGCATTTTAGTCGCCATTCCACGCGCTTTAAGATGCCACCTAGCCCAGTACGCTATATGAAATAGGAGCGACGTAAGTTGAACAAATGTGATAGAATTTGGCTGAATTCTTAAATTAACCATAATATAAAATGATCTAATCGGGTCTCCGTTTGCCCTACCCTAGAAGTGTAATAGTGCATTTCACTCGCCATTTCATGCGCTTTGAGATGCCGCTTAGCCCAATACGCTATCTGAAATAGGAGCGACGTAAATAGAACAATTGTGATAGAATTTGGCTGAATTCTTAAATTAACCATAATATAAAATGATCTAATCGGGTCTCTGTTTGCCCAACCCTAGAAGTTTAACAGTGCATTTTACTCGCCATTTCATGCGCTTTGAGATGGCGCTTAGCCCAATACGCTATCTGAAATAGTAGCGACGTAAATTGAACAAATGTGATAGAATTTGGCTGAATTCTTAAATTAACCATAATATAAAATGATCTAATCGGGTCTCTGTTTGCCCTACCCTAGAAGTATAATACAGCATATCACTCGTCATTTCATGCGCTTTGTGTTGCCGCTTAGCCCAATACGATATCTGAAATAGGAGCGATGTAAATTGAACAAATGTGACAGAATTTTGCTGACATCTTAAATTAACTATAATATAAAATGATCTAATCGGGTCTCTGTTTGACGTACCCTACAAGTTTAGCAGTGCATTTTACTCGCCATTTCATGCGCTTTGAGATGCCGCTTAGCCCAATACGCTATCTGAAATAGGAGCGACGTAAATTGAACAAATGTGATAGAATTTGGCTGAATTCTTAAATTAACCGTAACATAAAATGATCTAATCGGGTCTCTGTTCGCCCTACCCTAGAAGATTACTAGTGCATTTCACTCGTCATTTCATGCGCTTTGAGATGCCGCTTAGCCCAATACGCTATCTGCAATAGGAGCGACGTAAATTGAACAAATGTGATAGAATTCGGCTGAATTCTTAAATTAACCATAATATAAAATGATCTAATCGGGTCTCTGTTTGCCCTACCCTAGAAGTTTAACAGTGCATTTTACTCGCCATTTCATGCGCTTTGAGATACCGCTTAGCCCAATACGCTATCTGAAATAGGAGCGACGTAAATTGAACAAATGTGATAGAATTTCCCTGAATACTTATATTAACCTTAATGTAAAATGATCTAATCGGGTCTCTGTTCGCCCTACCCTAGAAGTTTAATAGTGCATTTCACTCGCCATTTCATGCGCTTTGAGATGCCGCTTAGCCCAATACGCTATCTGAAATAGGAGCGACGTAAATAGAACAATTGTAATAGAATTTCGCTGAATTCTTATATTAACCAAAATATAAAAAGATTTAATCGGGTCTCCGATTGCCCTATCATAGAAGTTTAATAGTGCATTTTACTCGCCAATCCACGCGCTTTATGATTCCGCCTAGCCCAGTACGCTATCTGAAATAGGAGCGACGTAAGTTGAACAAATGTGATAGAATTTGGCTGAATTCTTAAATTAACCATAATATAAAATGATCTAATCGGGTCTCCGTTTGCCCTACCCTAGAAGTGTAATAGTGCATTTCACTCGCCATTTCATGCCCTTTGAGATGCCGCTTAGCCCAATACGCTATCTGAAATAGGAGCGACGTAAATAGAACAATTGTGATAGAATTTCGCTGAATTCTTATATTAACCAAAATATAAAATGATCTAATCGGGTCTCTGATTGCCCTATCATAGAAGTTTAATAGTGCATTTTACTCGCCAATCCACGCGCTTTAAGATTCCGCCTCGCCCAGTACGCTATCTGAAATAGGAGCGACGTAAATTGAACAAATGTGATAGAATTTGGCTGAATTCTTAAATTAACCATAATATAAAATGATCTTATCGGGTCTCTGTTTGCCCTACCCTAGAAGTTTAATAGTGCATTTTACTCGCCATTTCATGCGATTTGAGATGCCGCTTAGCCCAATACGCTATCTGAAATAGGAGCGACGTAAATTGAACAAATGTGATAGAATTTCCCTGAAATCTTATATTAAACAAAATATAAAAGCATCTAAACGGGACTCTGATTGCCCTATCATAGAAGTTTAGTAGTGCATTTTACTCGCCATTCCACGCGCTTTAAGATGCCGCCTAGCCCAGTACGCTATCTGAAATAGGAGCGACGTAAGTTGAACAAATGTGATAGAATTACGCTGAATTCTTAAATTAACCATAATATAAAATGATCTAATCGGGTCTCTGTTTGCCCTACCCTAGAAGTTTAACAGTGCATTTTACTCGCCATTTCATGCGCTTTGAGATGCCGCTTAGCCCAATACGCTATCTGAAATAGGAGCGACGTAAATTGAACAAATGTGATAGAATTTCCCTGAATTCTTATATTAACCTTAATGTAAAATGATCTAATCGGGTCTCTGTTCTCCCTACCCTAGAAGTTTAATACTGCATTTCACTCGTCATTTCATGCGCTTTGTGTTGCCGCTGAGCCCAATACGATATCTGAAATAGGAGCGATGTAAATTGAACAAATGTGATAGAATTTTGCTGAATTCGTAAATTAACCATAATATAATATGATCTAATCGGGTCTCTGTTTGCCCTACCCTATAAGTTTAATAGTGCATTTTACTCGCCATTTCATGGGATTTGAGATGCCGCTTAGCCCAATACGCTATCTGAAATAGGAGCGACGTAAATTGAACAAATGTGATAGAGTTTCCCTGAAATCTTATATTAAACAAAATATAAAATGATCTAAACGGGACTCTGATTGCCCTATCATAGAAGTTTAGTAGTGCATTTTACTCGCCATTCCACGCGCTTTAAGATGCCGCCTAGCCCAGTACGCTATCTGAAATAGGAGCGACGTAAATTGAACAAATGTGATAGAATTTCCCTGAATTCTTATATTAACCTTAATGTAAAATGATCTAATCGGGTCTCTGTTCTCCCTACCCTAGAAGTTTAATACTGCATTTCACTCGTCATTTCATGCGCTTTGTGTTGCCGCTTAGCCCAATACGATATCTGAAATAGGAGCGATGTAAATTGAACAAATGTGATAGAATTTTGCTGAATTCGTAAATTAACCATAATATAATATGATCTAATCGGGTCTCTGTTTGCCCTACCCTATAAGTTTAATAGTGCATTTTACTCGCCATTTCATGCGCTTTGAGATGCCGCTTAGCCCAATACGCTATCTGACATAGGAGCGACGTAAATTGAACAAATGTGATAGAATTTCCCTGAAATCTTATATTAAACAAAATATAAAATGATCTAAACGGGACTCTGATTGCCCTATCATAGAAGTTTAGTAGTGCATTTTACTCGCCCTTCCACGTGCTTTAAGATGCCGCCTGGCCCAGTACACTATCTGAAATAGGAGCGACGTATGTTGAACGAATGTGATAGAATTACGCTGAATTCTTATATTAACCGTAATATAAAATGATCTAATCGGGTCTCTGTTCGCCCTACCCTAGAAGATTACAAGCGCATTTCACTCGTCATTTCATGCGCTTTGAGATGCCGCTTAGCCCAATACGCTATCTGCAATAGGAGCGACGTAAATTGAACAAATGTGATAAAATTCGGCTGAATTCTTAAATTAACCATAATATAAAATGATCTAATCGGGTCTCTGTTTGCCCTACCCTAGAAGTTTAACAGTGCATTTTACTCGCCATTTCATGCGCTTTGAGATGCCGCTTAGCCCAATACGCTATCTGAAATAGGAGCGACGTAAATTGAACAAATGTGATAGAATTTGGCTGAATTCTTAAGTTAACCGTAATATAAAATGATCTAATCGGGTCTCTGTTCGCCCTACCCTAGAAGATTACTAGTGCATTTCACTCGTCATTTCATGCGCTTTGAGATGCCGCTTAGCCCAATACGCTATCTGCAATAGGAGCGACGTAAATTGAACAAATGTGATAGAATTCGGCTGAATTCTTAAATTAACCATAATATAAAATGATCTAATCGGGTCTCTGTTTGCCCTACCCTAGAAGTTTAACAGTGCATTTTACTCGCCATTTCATGCGCTTTGAGATACCGCTTAGCCCAATACGCTATCTGAAATAGGAGCGACGTAAATTGAACAAATGTGATAGAATTTCCCTGAATACTTATATTAACCTTAATGTAAAATGATCTAATCGGGTCTCTGTTCGCCCTACCCTAGAAGTTTAATAGTGCATTTCACTCGCCATGTCATGCGCTTTGAGGAGCCGCTTAGCCCAATACGCTATCTGAAATAGGAGCGACGTAAATAGAACAATTGTAATAGAATTTCGCTGAATTCTTATATTAACCAAAATATAAAATGATCTAATCGGGTCTCCGATTGCCCTATCATAAAAGTTTAATAGTGCATTTTACTCGCCAATCCACGCGCTTTAATATTCTGCCTAGCCCAGTACGCTACCTGAAATAGGAGCGACGTAAGTTGAACAAATGTGATAGAATTTCCCTGAATTCTTATATTAACCTTAATGTAAAATGATCTAATCGGGTCTCTGTTCTCCCTACCCTAGAAGTTTAATACTGCATTTCACTCGTCATTTCATGCGCTTTGTGTTGCCGCTTAGCCCAATACGATATCTGAAATAGGAGCGATGTAAATTGAACAAATGTGATAGAATTTTGCTGAATTCGTAAATTAACCATAATATAATATGATCTAATCGGGTCTCTGTTTGCCCTACCCTATAAGTTTAATAGTGCATTTTACTCGCCATTTCATGCGCTTTGAGATGCCGCTTAGCCCAATACGCTATCTGACATAGGAGCGACGTAAATTGAACAAATGTGATAGAATTTCCCTGAAATCTTATATTAAACAAAATATAAAATGATCTAAACGGGACTCTGATTGCCCTATCATAGAAGTTTAGTAGTGCATTTTACTCGCCCTTCCACGTGCTTTAAGATGCCGCCTGGCCCAGTACACTATCTGAAATAGGAGCGACGTATGTTGAACGAATGTGATAGAATTACGCTGAATTCTTATATTAACCGTAATATAAAATGATCTAATCGGGTCTCTGTTCGCCCTACCCTAGAAGATTACAAGCGCATTTCACTCGTCATTTCATGCGCTTTGAGATGCCGCTTAGCCCAATACGCTATCTGCAATAGGAGCGACGTAAATTGAACAAATGTGATAAAATTCGGCTGAATTCTTAAATTAACCATAATATAAAATGATCTAATCGGGTCTCTGTTTGCCCTACCCTAGAAGTTTAACAGTGCATTTTACTCGCCATTTCATGCGCTTTGAGATGCCGCTTAGCCCAATACGCTATCTGAAATAGGAGCGACGTAAATTGAACAAATGTGATAGAATTTGGCTGAATTCTTAAATTAACCGTAATATAAAATGATCTAATCGGGTCTCTGTTCGCCCTACCCTAGAAGATTACTAGTGCATTTCACTCGTCATTTCATGCGCTTTGAGATGCCGCTTAGCCCAATACGCTATCTGCAATAGGAGCGACGTAAATTGAACAAATGTGATAGAATTCGGCTGAATTCTTAAATTAACCATAATATAAAATGATCTAATCGGGTCTCTGTTTGCCCTACCCTAGAAGTTTAACAGTGCATTTTACTCGCCATTTCATGCGCTTTGAGATACCGCTTAGCCCAATACGCTATCTGAAATAGGAGCGACGTAAATTGAACAAATGTGATAGAATTTCCCTGAATACTTATATTAACCTTAATGTAAAATGATCTAATCGGGTCTCTGTTCGCCCTACCCTAGAAGTTTAATAGTGCATTTCACTCGCCATGTCATGCGCTTTGAGGAGCCGCTTAGCCCAATACGCTATCTGAAATAGGAGCGACGTAAATAGAACAATTGTAATAGAATTTCGCTGAATTCTTATATTAACCAAAATATAAAATGATCTAATCGGGTCTCCGATTGCCCTATCATAAAAGTTTAATAGTGCATTTTACTCGCCAATCCACGCGCTTTAATATTCTGCCTAGCCCAGTACGCTACCTGAAATAGGAGCGACGTAAGTTGAACAAATGTGATAGAATTTCCCTGAATTCTTATATTAACCTTAATGTAAAATGATCTAATCGGGTCTCTGTTCTCCCTACCCTAGAAGTTTAATACTGCATTTCACTCGTCATTTCATGCGCTTTGTGTTGCCGCTTAGCCCAATACGATATCTGAAATAGGAGCGATGTAAATTGAACAAATGTGATAGAATTTTGCTGAATTCGTAAATTAACCATAATATAATATGATCTAATCGGGTCTCTGTTTGCCCTACCCTATAAGTTTAATAGTGCATTTTACTCGCCATTTCATGCGCTTTGAGATGCCGCTTAGCCCAATACGCTATCTGACATAGGAGCGACGTAAATTGAACAAATGTGATAGAATTTCCCTGAAATCTTATATTAAACAAAATATAAAATGATCTAAACGGGACTCTGATTGCCCTATCATAGAAGTTTAGTAGTGCATTTTACTCGCCCTTCCACGTGCTTTAAGATGCCGCCTGGCCCAGTACACTATCTGAAATAGGAGCGACGTATGTTGAACGAATGTGATAGAATTACGCTGAATTCTTAAATTAACCGTAATATAAAATGATCTAATCGGGTCTCTGTTCGCCCTACCCTAGAAGATTACAAGCGCATTTCACTCGTCATTTCATGCGCTTTGAGATGCCGCTTAGCCCAATACGCTATCTGCAATAGGAGCGACGTAAATTGAACAAATGTGATAAAATTCGGCTGAATTCTTAAATTAACCATAATATAAAATGATCTAATCGGGTCTCTGTTTGCCCTACCCTAGAAGTTTAATAGTGCATTTTACTCGCCATTTCATGCGCTTTGAGATGCCGCTTAGCCCAATACGCTATCTGAAATAGGAGCGACGTAAATTGAACAAATGTGATAGAATTTGGCTGAATTCTTAAATTAACCGTAATATAAAATGATCTAATCGGGTCTCTGTTCGCCCTACCCTAGAAGATTACTAGTGCATTTCACTCGTCATTTCATGCGCTTTGAGATGCCGCTTAGCCCAATACGCTATCTGCAATAGGAGCGACGTAAATTGAACAAATGTGATAGAATTCGGCTGAATTCTTAAATTAACCATAATATAAAATGATCTAATCGGGTCTCTGTTTGCCCTACCCTAGAAGTTTAACAGTGCATTTTACTCGCCATTTCATGCGCTTTGAGATACCGCTTAGCCCAATACGCTATCTGAAATAGGAGCGACGTAAATTGAACAAATGTGATAGAATTTCCCTGAATACTTATATTAACCTTAATGTAAAATGATCTAATCGGGTCTCTGTTCGCCCTACCCTAGAAGTTTAATAGTGCATTTCACTCGCCATGTCATGCGCTTTGAGGAGCCGCTTAGCCCAATACGCTATCTGAAATAGGAGCGACGTAAATAGAACAATTGTAATAGAATTTCGCTGAATTCTTATATTAACCAAAATATAAAATGATCTAATCGGGTCTCCGATTGCCCTATCATAAAAGTTTAATAGTGCATTTTACTCGCCAATCCACGCGCTTTAATATTCTGCCTAGCCCAGTACGCTACCTGAAATAGGAGCGACGTAAGTTGAACAAATGTGATAGAATTTGACTGAATTCTTAAATTAACCATAATATAAAATGATCTAATCGGGTCTCCGTTTGCCCTACCCTAGAAGTGTAATAGTGCATTTCACTCGCCATTTCATGCGCTTTGAGATGCCGCTTAGCCCAATACGCTATCTGAAATAGGAGCGACGTAAATAGAACAATTGTGATAGAATTTCGCTGAATTCTTATATTAACCAAAATATAAAATGATCTAATCGGGTCTCTGATTGCCCTATCATAGAAGTTTAATAGTGCATTTTACTCGCCAATCCACGCGCTTTAAGATGCCGCCTAGCCCAGTACGCTACCTGAAATAGGAGCGACGTAAGTTGAACAAATGTGATAGAATAACGCTGAATTCTTATATTAACCGTAATATAAAATGATATAATCGGGTCTCTGTTTGCCCTATCATAGAAGTTTAATAGTGCATTTTACTCGCCATTTCATGTGCTTTAAGGTGCCGCATAGCCCAATACGCTATCTGGAATGGGAGCGACGTAAATTGAACAAATGTGATAGAATTTTGCTGAATTCTTAAATTAACCATAATATAAAATGATCTAATCGTGTCTCTGTTCGCCCTACCATAGAAGTCTAATAGTGCATTTCACTCGCCATTTCATGCGCTTTGAGATGCCGCTTAGCACAATACGCTATTTGAAATAGGGGCGACGTAAATTGAACAAATGTGATAGAATTACGCTGAATTCTTATATTATCCGAATTATAAAATGATCTAATCGGGTCTCTGATTGCCCTATCATAGAAGCTTAGTAGTGCATTCTACTCGCCATTCCACGCGCTTTACATTGCCGCCTAGCCCAGTACGCTATCTGAAATAGGAGCGACGTAAATAGAACAATTGTGATAGAATTTCGCTGAATTCTTATATTAACCAAAATATAAAATGATCTAATCGGGTCTCTGATTGCCCTATCATAGAAGTTTAATAGTGCATTTTACTCGCCAATCCACGCGCTTTAAGATTCCGCCTCGCCCAGTACGCTATCTGAAATAGGAGCGACGTAAATTGAACAAATGTGATAGAATTTGGCTGAATTCTTAAATTAACCATAATATAAAATGATCTTATCGGGTCTCTGTTTGCCCTACCCTAGAAGTTTAATAGTGCATTTTACTCGCCATTTCATGCGCTTTGAGATGCCGCTTAGCCCAATACGCTATCTGAGATAGGGGCGACGTAAATTGAACAAATGTGATAGAATTATGCTGAATTCTTAAATTAACCATAATATAAAATGATCTAATCGGGTCACTGTTTGCCTTACCCTAGAAGTTTAATAGCGCATTTTACTCGCCATTTCATGCGCTTTGAGATGCCGCTTAGCCCAATACCCTATCTGAAATAGGAGCGACGAAAATTGAACAAGTGTGATAGAATTTCGTTGAATTCTTAAATTAACCATAATATACAATGATCTAATAGGGTCTCTGTTCACCCTAGCCTAGAAGTTTAAGAGTGCATTTTACTCGCCCTTCCACGCGCTTTATGATGCCGCCTAGCCCAGTACGCTATTTGAAATAGGAGCGACGTAAGTTTAACAAATGTGATAGAGTTACGCTGAATTCTTATATTATCCGTAATATAAAATGATCTAATCGGTTCTCTGTTTCCCTTATCCTAGAAGGTTAATAGTACATCTTACTCGCCATTTCATGCGCTTTGAGATGCCGCTTAGCCCAATACGCTATCTGAAATAGGAGCGACGTAATTTGAACGAATGTGATAGAATTTCGCTTTATTCTTATATTAACCAAAATATAAAATGATCTAATCGGGTCTCTGATTGCCCTATCATCGAAGTTTAATAGTGCATTTCACTCGCCATTCCACGCGCTTTAAGATGCCGCCTAGCGCAGTACGCTATCTTAAATAGGAGCGACGTAAATTGAACAAATGTGATAGAATTTTGCTGAATTCTTAAATTAACCATAATACAAAATGATCCAATCGGGTCTCTGTTTGCCCTACTCTAGAAGTATAAGAGTGCATTTTACTCGCCATTTCCTGCGCTTTGAGATGCCGCTTAGCGCAATACGCTACCTGAAATATGAGCGACGCAAATTGAACAAATGTGATAGAATTTCCCTGAAATCTTATATTAAACAAAATATAAAATGATCTAATCGGGTCTCTGATTGCCCTATCATAGAAATTTAGGAGTGCATTTTACTCGCCATTTCATACGCTTTGAGATGCCGCTTAGCACTATACGCTATCTGAAATATGAGCGACGTAAATTGAACAAATGTGATAGAATTTCGCTGAATTCTTATATTAACCTTAATGTAAAATGATCTAATCGGGTCTCTGTTCGCCCGTCCCTAGAAGTTTAATGTTGCATTGCACTCGTCATTTCATGCGCCTCGAGATGCCGCCTAGCCCAATACGCTATCTGAAATAGGAGCGACCTAAATTGAACGAATGTGATAGAATTTTGCTGAATGCTTAAATTAACCATAATATAAAATGATCTAATCGAGTCTCTGCTTGCCCTACCCTAGAAGTTTAATAGTGCATTTTACTCGTCATTTCATGCGCTTTGAGATGCCGCTTAGCGTAATACGCTATCTGAAATAGGAGCGATATAAGTTGAACAAATGTGATAGAATTTCGCTGAACTCTTTTATTAACCATAATGTAAAATGATCTAATCGGATCTCTGTTCGCCCTAGCCTAGAACTTTAATAGTGCATTTTATTCGCCATTTCATACGCTTTGAGATGCCGCTTAGCCCAATACGCTATCTGTAATAGGAGCGACGTAAATTGAACAAATGTGATAGAATTTCGTTGAATTCTTAAATTAACCAAAATATAAAATGATCTAATCGGGTCTCTGATTGCCCTATCATAGAAGTTTAATAGTGCATTTCACTCATCATTTCATGCGCCTTAAGATGCCGCTTAGCCCAGTACGCTATCTGAAATAGGAGCGACGTAAGTTTAACAAATGTGATAGAATTACGCTGAATTCTTATATTAACCGTAATATAAAATGATCCAATCGGGTCCCTGTTAGCCTTACCCTAGAAGTTTAATAGTGCATTTTACTCGCCATTTCATGCGCTTTGAGATGCCGCTTAGCCCAACACGCTATCTGAAATAGGTGCGACGTAAATTGAACAAATGTGATATAATTTCGTTGAATTCTTAAATTAACCAAAATATAAAATGATCTAATCGGGTCTCTGATTGCCCTATCATAGAAGTTTAATAGTGTATTTGACTCATCATTTCATGCGCTTTAAGATGTCGCTTAGCCCAGTACGCTATCTGAAATAGGAGGGACGTAAATTGAACAAATGTGATAGAATTTCACTGAATTCTTATATTAACCATAATGTAAAATGATCTAATGGGGTCTCTGTTTGTCCTACCCTAGATGTTTAATAGTGCGTTTTACTCGGCATTTCATGCGCTTTGAGATGCCGCTTAGCCCAATACGCTATCTGTAGTAGGAGCGACGTAAATTGAACAAATGTGATAGAATTACGCCGAATTCTTAAATTAACCATAATATAAAATCATCTTATCGGGACTCTGTTTGCCCTACCCTATAAGTTTAATAGTGCATTTTACTCGCCATTTCATGCGCTTTGAGATGCCGCTTAGCCCAACACGCTATCTGAAATAGGTGCGACGTAAATTGAACAAATGTGATATAATTTCGTTGAATTCTTAAATTAACCAAAATATAAAATGATCTAATCGGGTCTCTGTTTGCCTTATCCTAGAAGTTTAATAGGGCATTTTTCTCGCCATTTCATGCGCTTTGAAATGCCGCTTAGCGTAATACGCTATCTGAAATAGGAGTGACGTAAATTGAACAAATGTGATAGAATTTCACTGAATTCTTATATTAACCAAAATATAAAATGATCTAATCGGGTCTCTGATTGCCCTAGCATAGAAGTTTAATAGTGCATTTTACTCGCCATTCCGCGCGCTTTAAGATGCCGCATAGCCCAGTTCGCTATCTGAAATATGAGCGACGTAAATTGAACAAATGTGATAGAATTTCGCTGAATTCTTATATTAACCAAAATATAAAATGATTTAATCGGGTCTCCGATTGCCCTATCATAGAAGTTTAATAGTGCATTTTACTCGCCAATCCACGCGCTTTAAGATTCCGCCTAGCCCAGTACGCTATCTGAAATAGGAGCGACGTAAGTTGAACAAATGTGATAGAATTTGGCTGAATTCTTATATTAACCATAATATAAAATGATCTAATCGGGTCTCTGATTGCCCTATCATAGAAGTTTAATAGTGTATTTCACTCATCATTTCATGCGCTTTAAGATGTCGCTTAGCCCAGTACGCTATCTGAAATAGGAGGGACGTAAGTTTAACAAATGTGATAGAATTACGCTGAATTCTTATATTAAACAAAATATAAAATGATCTAATCGGGTCTCTGTTTGCCTTACCCTAGAAGTTTAATAGTGCATTTTACTCGCCATTTCATGCGCTTTGAGATGCCGCTTAGCCCAACACGCTATCTGAAATAGGAGTGACGTAAGTTGAACAAATGTGATAGAATTTCACTGAATCCTTATATTAACCAAAATATAAAATGATCTAATCGGGTCTCTGATTGCCCTAGCATAGAAGTTTAATAGTGCATTTTACTCGCCATTCCGCGCGCTTTAAGATGCCGCATAGCCCAGTTCGCTATCTGAAATATGAGCGACGTAAATTGAACTAATGTGATAGAATTTCGCTGAATTCTTATATTAACCAAAATATAAAATGATCTAATCGGGTCTCTGTTTGCCTTATCCTAGAAGTTTAATAGTGCATTTCGCTCGGCATTTCATGCGCTTTGAGATGCCGCTAAGCACAATAAGCTATCTGGAATAGCAGCGACGTAAATTGAACAAATGTGATATAATTACGCCAAATTCTTAAATTAACCATAATATAAAATCATCTTATCGGGTCTCTGTTTGCCCTACCCTATAAGTTTAATAGTGCATTTTACTCGCCATTTCATGCGCTTTGAGATGCCGCTTATCCCAGTACGCTATCTGACATAGGAGCTACGTAAATTGAACAAATGTGATAGAATTTCCCTGAAATCTTATATTAAACAAAATATAAAATGATCTAAACGGGACTCTGATTGCCCTATCATAGAAGTTTAGTAGTGCATTTTACTCGCCCTTCCACGTGCTTTAAGATGCCGCCTAGCCCAGTACACTATCTGAAATAGGAGCGACGTATGTTGAACAAATGTGATAGAATTACGCTGAATTCTTATATTAACCGTAATATAAAATGATCTAATCGGGTCTCTGTTTGCCCTACCCTAGAAGTTTAACAGTGCACTTCACACGCCATTTCATGCGCTTTGAGATGCCGCTTAGCACAATACGCTATCTGAAATAGGAGCGACGTAAATAGAACAATTGTAATAGAATTTCGCTGAATTCTTATATTAACCAAAATATAAAATGATCTAATCGGGTCTCCGATTGCCCTATCATAGAAGTTTAATAGTGCATTTTACTCGCCAACCCACGCGCTTTAAGATTCCGCCTATCCCAGTACGCTATCTGAAATAGGAGCGACGTAAGTTGAACAAATGTGATAGGATTTGGCTGAATTCTTAAATTAACCATAATATAAAATGATCTAATCGGGTCTCTGATTGCCCTATCATAGAAGTTTAATAGTGTATTTCACTCATCATTTCATGCGCTTTAAGATGTCGCTTAGCCCAGTACGCTATCTGAAATAGGAGGGACGTAAGTTTAACAAATGTGATAGAATTACGCTGAATTCTTATATTAACCGTAATATAAAATGATCCAATCGGGTCCCTGTTTGCCTTACCCTAGAAGTTTAATAGTGCATTTCACTCGTAATTTCATGCGCTTTGAGATGCCGCTTCGCCCAATACGCTATCTGGAATAGGAGCGACGTAAATTGAACAAATGTGATAGAATTTCGCAGAATTCTTAAATTAACCAAAATATAAAATGATCTAATCGGGTCTCTGATTGCCCTATCATAGAAGTTAAATAGTGCATTTCACTCGTCATTTCATGCGCTTTGAGATGCCGCTAAGCACAATAAGCTATCTGGGATAGCAGCGACGTAAATTGAACAAATTTGATAGAATTACGCCGAATTCTTATATTTACCGCAATATAAAATGATCTAATCGGGTCTCTGTTTGCCTTATCCTAGAAGTTTAATAGGGCATTTTACTCGCCATTTCATGCGCTTCGAAATGCCGCTTAGCGTAATACGCTATCTGAAATAGGAGCGATATAAGTTGAACAAATGTGATAGAATTTCGCTGAACTCTTTTGTTAACCATAATGTAAAATGATCTAATCGGATCTCTGTTCGCCCTAGCCAAGAACTTTAATAGTGCATTTTATTCGCCATTTCATGCGCTTTGAGATGCCGCTTAGCCCAACACGCTATCTGAAACAGGAGCGACGTAAATTGAACAAATGTGATAGAATTTTGCTGAATTCTTAAATTAACCATAATATAAAATGATCTAATCGGGTCTCTGTTTGCCACACCCTAGAAGTTTAATAGCGGATTTTGCTCGCCATTTCATGCGCTTTGAGATGCCGCTTAGCCCAACACGCTATCTGAAATAGGAGCGACGTAAATTGAACAAATGTGATAGAATTACGCTGAATTCTTATATTAACCAAAATATAAAATGATCTAATCGGGTCTCTGTTTGCCTTACCCTAGAAGTTTAATAGTGCATTTTACTCGCCATTTCATGCGCTTTGAGATGCCGCTTAGCCCAACACGCTATCTGAAATAGGAGCGACGTAAATTGAACAAATGTGATATAATTTCGTTGAATTCTTAAATTAACCAAAATATAAAATGATCTAATCGGGTCTCTGATTGCCCTATCATAGAAGTTTAATAGTGTATTTCACTCATCATTTCATGCGCTTTAAGATGTCGCTTAGCCCAATACGCTATCTGGAATAGGAGCGACGTAAATTGAACAAATGTGATAGAATTTCGCAGAATTCTTTTATTAACCAAAATATAAAATGATCTAATCGGGTCTCTGATTGCCCTATCATAGAAGTTAAATAGTGCATTTCACTCGTCATTTCATGCGCTTTGAGATGCCGCTAAGCACAATAAGCTATCTGGGATAGCAGCGACGTAAATTGAACAAATTTGATAGAATTACGCCGAATTCTTATATTTACCGCAATATAAAATGATCTAATCGGGTCTCTGTTTGCCTTATCCTAGAAGTTTAATAGGGCATTTTACTCGCCATTTCATGCGCTTTGAAATGCCGCTTAGCGTAATACGCTATCTGAAATAGGAGTGACGTAAATTGAACAAATCTGATAGAATTTCACTGAATTCTTATATTAACCAAAATATAAAATGATCTAATCGGGTCTCTGATTGCCCCAGCATAGAAGTTTAATAGTGCATTTTACTCGCCATTCCGCGCGCTTTAAGATGCCGCATAGTTCAGTTCGCTATCTGAAATATGAGCGACGTAAATTGAACAAATGTGATAGAATTTCGCTGAATTCTTATATTAACCAAAATATAAAATGATCTAATCGGGTCTCTGTTTGCCTTATCCTAGAAGTTTAATAGTGCATTTCACTCGTCATTTCATGCGCTTTGAGATGCCGCTAAGCACAATAAGCTATCTGGAATAGCAGCGACGTAAATTGAACAAATGTGATATAATTACGCCAAATTCTTATATTTACCGTAATACAAAATGATCTAATCGGGTCTCTGTTTGCCTTATCCTAGAAGTTTAATAGGGCATTTTACTCTTCATTTCATGCGCTTTGAAATGCCGCTTAGCCCAATACGCTATCTGAAATAGGAGCGACGTAAATTGAACAAGTGTGATAGAACTTCACTGAATTCTTAAATTAACCATAATATAAAATGATCTAATCGGGTCTCTGTTTGACCTACCCTAGAAGTTTAATAGTGCATTTTACTCGCCATTTCATGTGCTTTGAGATGCCGCATAGCCCAATACGCTATCTGGAATAGGAGCGACGTAAATTGAACAAATGTGATAGAATTTTGCTGAATTCTTAAATTAACCATAATATTAGATGATGTAATCGGGTCTCTGCTTGCCCTACCCTAGAAGTTTAATAGTGCATTTTACTCGCCATTTCATGCGCTTTGAGATGCCGCTTGGCCCAATACGCTATCTGAAATAGGAGCGACGTAAATTGAACAAATGTGATAGAATTTTGCTGAATTTCTCAATTAACCATAATATAAAATGATCTAATCGGGTCTCTGTTTGCCACACCCTAGAAGTTTAATAGCGGATTTTGCTCGCCATTTCATGCGCTTTGAGATGCCGCTTAGCCCAATACGCTATCTGAAATAGGAGCGACGTAAATTGAACAAATGTGATAGAATTTCCCTGAAATCTTATATTAAACAAAACATAAAATGATCTAAACGGGACTCTGATTGCCCTATCATAGAAGTTTAGTAGTGCATTTTACTCGCCATTCCACGCGCTTTAAGATGCCGCCTAGCACAGTACGCTATCTGAAATAGGAGCGACGTAAGTTGAACAAATGTGATAGAATTACGCTGAATTCTTATATTAACCGTAATATAAAATGACCTAATCGGGTCCCTGTTTGCCTTATCCTAGAAGTTTAATAGTGAATTTTACTCGCCATTTCATGCGCATTGAGATGCCGCTTAGCCCAATACGCCATCTGAAATAGGAGCGACGTAAATTGAACAAATATGATAGAGTTTCGCTGAATTCTTAAATTAACCATAATATAAAATCATCTTATCGGGTCTCTGTTTGCCCTGCCCTAGAAGTTTAATAGTGCATTTTACTCGCCATTTCTTGCGCTTTAAGATGCCGTCGAGCACAGTACGCTATCTGAAGTAGGAGCGACGTAAATTGAACAATTCTGATAGAATTTCGCTGCATTCTTATATTAACCAAAATATAAAATGATCTAGTCGGGTCTCTGATTGCCCTATCATAGAAGTTTAATAGTGCATTTTGATCGCCATTCCACGCGCTTTAAGATTCCGCCTAGCCCAGTATGCTATCTGAAATTGGAGCGACGTAAATTGAACAAATGTGACAGAATTTTGCTGACATCTTAAATTAACCATAATATAAAATGATCTAATCGGGTCTCTGTTTGCCCTACCCTACAAGTTTAGCAGTGCATTTTACTCGCCATTTCATGCGCTTTGAGATGCCGCTTAGCCCAATACGCTATCTGAAATAGGAGCGACGTAAATTGAACAAATGTGATAGAATTTCCCTGAATTCTTATATTAACCAAAATATAAAATGATCTAATCGGGTCTCTGATTGCCCTATCATAGAAGTTTAATAGTGCATTTTACTCGCCAATCCACGCGCTTTAAGATTCCGCCTAGCCCAGTACGCTATCTGAAATAGGAGCGACGTAAATTGAACAAATGTGATAGAATTTGGCAGAATTCTTAAATTAACCATAATATAAAATGATCTAATCGGGTCTCTGTTTGCCCTACCCTAGAAGTTTAATAGTGCATTTTACTCGCCATTTCATGCGCTTTGAGATGGCGCTTAGCCCAATACGCTATCTGAAATAGGAGCGACGTAAATTGAACAAATGTGATAGAATTTGGCTGAATTCTTAAATTAACCATAATATAAAATCATCTTATCGGGTCTCTGTTCACCCTACCCTAGAAGTTTAAGAGTGCCTTTCACTCGTCATTTCATGCGCTTTGAGATGCCGCTTAGCCCAATACGCTATCTGAAATAGGAGCGACGTAAATTGAACAATTGTGATAGAATTTAGCTGAATTCTTATATTAACCAAAATATAAAATGATCTAGTCGGGTCTCTGATTGCCCTATCATAGAAGTTTAATAGTGCATTTTGATCGCCATTCCACGCGCTTTAAGATGCCGCCTAACCCAGTACGCTATCCTAAATTGGAGCGACGTAAATTGAACAAATGTGACAGAATTTTGCTGACATCTTAAATTAACTATAGTATAAAATGATCTAATCGGGTCTCTGTTTGACCTACCCTACAAGTTTAGCAGTGCATTTTACTCGCCATTTCATGCGCTTTGAGATGCCGCTTAGCCCAATACGCTATCTGAAATAGGAGCGACGTAAATTGAACAAATGTGATAGAATTTCCCTGAATTCTTATATTAACCTTAATGTAAAATGATCTAATCGGGTCTCTGTTCTCCCTACCCTAGAAGTTTAATACTGCATTTCACTCGTCATTTCATGCGCTTTGAGTTGCCGCTTAGCCCAGTACGCTATCTGAAGTAGGAGCGACGTAAATTGAACAATTCTGATAGAATTTCGCTGAATTCTTATATTAACCAAAATATAAAATGATCTAGTCGGGTCTCTGATTGCCCTACCCTAGAAGTTTAACAGTGCATTTTACTCGCCATTCCATGCGCTTTGAGATGCCGCTTAGCCCAATACGCTATCTGAAATACGAGCGACGTAAATTGAACAAATGTGACAGAATTTCCCTGAATACTTATATTAACCTTAATGTAAAATGATCTAATCGGGTCTCCGATTGCCCTACCCTAGAAGTTTAATAGTGCATTTTACTCGCCATTTCATGCGCTTTGAGATGGCGCTTAGCCCAATACGCTATCTGAAATAGGAGCGACGTAAATTGAACAAATGTGATAGAATTTCCCTGAAATCTTATATTAAACAAAATAGAAAATGATCTAAACGGGACTCTGATTGCCCTATCATAGAAGTTTAGTAGTGCATTTTACTCGCCCTTCCACGTGCTTTAAGATGCTGCCTAGCCCAGTACGCTATCTGAAATAGGAGCGACGTATGTTGAACAAATGTGATAGAATTACGCTGAATTCTTATATTAACAGTAATATAAAATGATCTAATCGGGTCTCTGTTCGCCCTACCCTAGAAGATTACAAGCGCATTTCACTCGTCATTTCATGCGCTTTGAGATGCCGCTTAGCCCAATACGCTATCTGCAATAGGAGCGACGTAAATTGAACAAATGTGATAGAATTTGGCTGAATTCTTAAATTAACCATAATATAAAATGATCTAATCGGGTCTCTGTTTGCCCTACCCTAGAAGTTTAACAGTGCATTTTACTCGCCATTTCATGCGCTTTGAGATGCCGCTTAGCCCAATACGCTATCTGCAATAGGAGCGACGTAAATTGAACAAATGTGATAGAATTTCCCTGAATACTTATATTAACCTTAATGTAAAATGATCTAATCGGGTCTCTGTTCGCTCTACCCTAGAAGTGTAATAGTGCATTTCACTCGCCATTTCATGCGCTTTGAGATGCCGCTTAGCCCAATACGCTATCTGAAATAGGAGCGACGTAAATAGAACAATTGTGATAGAATTTCGCTGAATTCTTATATTAACCAAAAGATAAAATGATCTAATCGGGTCTCTGTTTGCCTTACCCTAGAAGTTTAATAGTGCATTTTACTCGCCATTTCATGCGATTTGAGATGCCGCTTAGCCCAATACGCTATCTGAAATAGGAGCGACGTAAATTGAACAAATGTGATAGAATTTCCCTGAAATCTCTTATTAAACAAAATATAAAATGATCTAAACGGGACTCTGATTGCCCTATCATAGAAGTTTAGTAGTGCATTTTACTCGCCATTCCACGCGCTTTAAGATGCCGCCTAGCCCAGTACGCTATCTGAAATAGGAGCGACGTAAGTTGAACAAATGTGATAGAATTACGCTGAATTCTTAAATTAACCATAATATAAAATGATCTAATCGGGTCTCTGTTTGCCCTACCATAGAAGTTTAACAGTGCATTTTACTCGCCATTTCATGCGCTTTGAGATGCCGCTTAGCCCAATACGCTATCTGAAATAGGAGCGACGTAAATTGAACAAATGTGATAGAATTTCCCTGAATTCTTATATTAACCTTAATGTAAAATGATCTAATCGGGTCTCTGTACTCCCTACCCTAGAAGTTTAATACTGCATTTCACTCGTCATTTCATGCGCTTTGTGTTGCCGCTTAGCCCAATACGATATCTGAAATAGGAGCGGTGTAAATTGAACAAATGTGATAGAATTTTGCTGAATTCGTAAATTAACAATAATATAATATGATCTAATCGGGTCTCTGTTTGCCCTACCCTATAAGTTTAATAGTGCATTTTACTCGCCATTTCATGCGCTTTGAGATGCCGCTTAGCCCAATACGCTATCTGAAATAGGAGCGACGTAAATTGAACAAATGTGATAGAATTTCCCTGAAATCTTATATTAAACAAAATATAAAATGATCTAAACGGGACTCTGATTGCCCTATCATAGAAGTTTAGTAGTGCATTTTACTCGCCATTCCACGCGCTTTAAGATGCCGCCTAGCCCAGTACGCTATCTGAAATAGGAGCGACGTAAGTTGAACAAATGTGATAGAATTACGCTGAATTCTTATATTAACCGTAATATAAAATGATCTAATCGGGTCCCTGTTTGCCTTATCCTAGAAGTTTAATAGTGCATTTTACTCGCCATTTCATGCGCATTGAGATGCCGCTTAGCCCAATACGCTATCTGAAATAGGAGCGACGTAAA
This sequence comes from Macropis europaea, assembly GCA_916610135.2. NCBI lineage: Eukaryota > Metazoa > Arthropoda > Insecta > Hymenoptera > Melittidae > Macropis > Macropis europaea. The sequence continues at coordinate 448,557 of CAKAJE020001574.1, forward strand.
TTGAACAAATATGATACAGTTTTGCTGAATTCTTAAATTAACCATAATATAAAATCATCTTATCGGGTCTCTGTTTGCCCTACCCTAGAAGTTTAATAGTGCATTTTATTCGCCATTTCATGCGCTTTGAGATGCCGCTTCGCCCAATACGCTATCTGAAATAGGAGCGACGTAAATTGAACAAATGTGATAGAATTTCCCTGAATTCTTATATTAACCAAAATATAAAATGATCTAATCGGGTCTCTGTTCTCCCTACCCTAGAAGTTTAATACTGCATTTCACTCGTCATTTCATGCGCTTTTAGTTGCCGCTTAGCCCAATACGATATCTGAAATAGGAGCGATGTAAATTGAACAAATGTGATAGAATTTTGCTGAATTCGTAAATTAACCATAATATAATATGATCTAATCGGGTCTCTGTTTGCCCTACCCTATAAGTTTAATAGTGCATTTTACTCGCCATTTCATGCGCTTTGAGATGCCGCTTATCCCAATACGCTATCTGAAATAGGAGCGACGTAAATTGAACAAATATGAGACAGTTTCGCTGAATTCTTAAATTAACCATAATATAAAATCATCTTATCGGGTCTCTGTTTGCCATACCCTAGAAGTTTAATAGTGCATTTTACTCGCCATTTCTTGCGCTTTAAGATGCCGCCGAGCCCAGTACGCTATCTGAAGTACGAGCGACGTAAGTTGAACAAATGTGATAGAATTACGCTGAATTCTTATATTAACCGTAATATAAAATGATCTAATCGGGTCTCTGATTGCTCTGTCATAGAAGTTTAATAGTGCATTTTACTCGCCAATCCACGCGCTTTAAAATTTCGCCTAGCCCAGTACGCTATCTGAAATAGGAGCGACGTAAATTGAACAAATGTAATAGAATTTGTCTGAATTCTTAAATTAACCATAATATAAAATGATCTAATCGGGTCTCTGTTTGCCCTACCCTAGAAGTTTAATAGTGCATTGTACTCGCCATTTCATGCGCTTTGAGATGCCGCTTAGCCCAATACGCTATCTGCAATACGAGCGACGTAAATTGAACAAATGTGATAGAATTTCCCTGAAATCTAATATTAAACAAAATATAAAATGATCTAAACGGGACTCTGATTGCCCTATCATAGAAGTTTACTAGTGCATTTTACTCGCCATTTCATGCGCTTTGAGATGCCGCTTAGCCCAATACGCTATCTGAAATAGGAGCGACGTAAATTGAACAAATGTGATAGAATTTCCCTGTATACTTATATTAACCTTAATGTAAAATGATCTAATCGGGTCTCTGTTCGCCCTACCCTAGAAGTGTGATAGTGCATTTCACTCGCCATTTCATATGCTTTGAGATGCCGCTTAGCCCAATACGCTATCTGAAATAGGAGCGACGTAAATAGAACAATTGTGATAGAATTTCGCTGAATTCTTATATTAACCAAAATATAAAATGATCTAATCGGGTCTCTGATTGCCCTATCATAGAAGTTTAATAGTGCACTTTACTCGCCAATCCACGCGCTTTAAGATTCCGCCTATCCCAGTACGCTATCTGAAATAGGAGCGACGTAAATTGAATAAATATGAGACAGTTTCGCTGAATTCTTAAATTAACCATAATATAAAATCATCTTATCGGGTCTCTGTTTGCCCTACCCTAGAAGTTTAATAGTGCATTTTACTCGCCATTTCTTGCGCTTTAAGATGCCGCCGAGCCCAGTACGCTATCTGAAGTAGGAGCGACGTAAGTTGAACAAATGTGATAGAATTACGCTGAATTCTTATATTAACCGTAATATAAAATGATCTAATCGGTTCTCTGTTCACCCTACGCTAGAAGTTTAAGAGTGCCTTTCACTCGTCATTTCATTCGCTTTGAGATGCCGCTTAGCCCAATACGCTATCTGAAATAGGAGCGACGTAAATTGAACAAATGTGATAGAATTACGCTGAATTCTTATATTAACCTTAATGTAAAATGATCTAATCGGGTCTCTGTTCTCCCTACCCTAGAAGTTTAATACTGCATTTCACTCGTCATTTCATGCGCATTGAGATGCCGCTTAGCCCAGTACGCTATCTGAAATAGCAGCGACGTAAATTGAATAAATGTGATAGAATTTGGCTGAATTCTTAAATTAACCATAATATAAAATGATCTAATCGGGTCTCTGTTTGCCCTACCCAAGAAGTTTAACAGTGCATTTTACTCGCCATTTCATGCGCTTTGAGATGCCGCTTAGCCCAATACGCTATCTGAAATAGGAGCGACGTAAATTGAACAAATGTGATAGAATTTCCCTGTATACTTATATTAACCTTAATGTAAAATGATCTAATCGGGTCTCTGTTCGCCCTACCCTAGAAGTGTGATAGTGCATTTCACTCGCCATTTCATGTGCTTTGAGATGCCGCTTAGCCCAATACGCTATCTGAAATAGGAGCGACGTAAATAGAACAATTGTGATAGAATTTCGCTGAATTCTTGTATTAACCAAAATATAAAATGATCTAATCGGGTCTCTGATTGCCCTATCATAGAAGTTTAATAGTGCATTTTACTCGCCAATCCACGCGCTTTAAGATTCCGCCTATCCCAGTACGCTATCTGAAATAGGAGCGACGTAAATTGAATAAATATGAGACAGTTTCGCTGAATTCTTAAATTAACCATAATATAAAATCATCTTATCGGGTCTCTGTTTGCCCTACCCTAGAAGTTTAATAGTGCATTTTACTCGCCATTTCTTGCGCTTTAAGATGCCGCCGAGCCCAGTACGCTATCTGAAGTAGGAGCGACGTAAGTTGAACAAATGTGATAGAATTACGCTGAATTCTTATATTAACCGTAATATAAAATGATCTAATCGGTTCTCTGTTCACCCTACCCTAGAAGTTTAAGAGTGCCTTTCACTCGTGATTTCATGCGCTTTGAGATGCCGCTTAGCCCAATACGCTATCTGAAATAGGAGCGACGTAAATTGAACAAATGTGATAGAATTTCCCTGAATTCTTATATTAACCTTAATGTAAAATGATCTAATCGGGTCTCTGTTCTCCCTACCCTAGAAGTTTAATACTGCATTTCACTCGTCATTTCATGCGCATTGAGATGCCGCTTAGCCCAGTACGCTATCTGAAATAGGAGCGACGTAAATTGAATAAATGTGATAGAATTTGGCTGAATTCTTAAATTAACCATAATATAAAATGATCTAATGGTGTCTTTGTTCGCCCAACCCTAGAAGTTTAATAGTGCATGTCACTCGTCATTTCATGCGCTTTGAGATGCCGCTTAGCCCAATACGCTATCTGAAATAGGAGCAACGTAAATTGAACAAATGTGATAGGATTTCGCTGAATTCTTATATTAACCAAAATATAAAATGATCTAATCGGGACTCTGATTGCCCTATCATAGAAGTTTAGTAGTGCATTTTACTCGCCCTTCCACGCGCTTTAAGATGCCGCCTAGCCCAGTACGCTATCTGAAATAGGAGCGACGCAAGTTGAACAAATGTAATAGAATTACGCTGAATTCTTATATTAACCGTAATATAAAATGATCTAATCGGTTCTCTGTTCACCCTACCCTAGAAGTTTAAGAGTGCCTTTCACTCGTCATTTCATGCGCTTTGAGATGCCGCTTAGCCCAATACGCTATCTGAAATAGGAGCGACGTAAATTGAACAAATGTGATAGAATTTCCCTGAAATCTTATATTAAACAAAATATAAAATGATCTAAACGGGACTCTGATTGCCCTATCATAGAAGTTTAGTAGTGCATTTTACACGCCCTTCCACGTGCTTTAAGATGCCGCCTAGCCCAGTACACTATCTGAAATAGGAGCGACGTATGTTGAACAAATGTGATAGAATTACGCTGAATTCTTATATTAACAGTAATATAAAATGATCTAATCGGTTCTCTGTTCACCCTACCCTAGAAGTTTAAGAGTGCCTTTCACTCGTCATTTCATGCGCTTTGAGATGCCGCTTAGCCCAATACGCTATCTGAAATAGGAGCGACGTAAATTGAACAAATATGAGACAGTTTCGCTGAATTCTTAAATTAACCATAATATAAAATCATCTTATCGGGTCTCTGTTTGCCCTACCCTAGAAGTTTAATAGTGCATTTTACTCGCCATTTCTTGCGCTTTAAGATGCCGCCGAGCCCAGTACGCTATCTGAAGTACGAGCGACGTAAGTTGAACAAATGTGATAGAATTACGCTGAATTCTTATATTAACCGTAATATAAAATGATCTAATCGGGTCTCTGATTGCTCTGTCATAGAAGTTAAATAGTGCATTTTACTCGCCAATCCACGCGCTTTAAAATTTCGCCTAGCCCAGTACGCTATCTGAAATAGGAGCGACGTAAACTGAACAAATGTGATAGAATTTGTCTGAATTCTTATATTAACCGTAATATAAAATGATCTAATCGGTTCTCTGTTCACCCTACCCTAGAAGTTTAAGAGTGCCTTTCACTCGTCATTTCATGCGCTTTGAGATGCCGCTTAGCCCAATACGCTATCTGAAATAGGAGCGACGTAAATTGAACAAATGTGATAGAATTTCCCTGAAATCTAATATTAAACAAAATATAAAATGATCTAAACGGGACTCTGATTGCCCTATCATAGAAGTTTACTAGTGCATTTTACTCGCCATTTCATGCGCTTTGAGATGCCGCTTAGCCCAATACGCTATCTGAAATAGGAGCGACGTAAATTGAACAAATGTGATAGAATTTCCCTGTATACTTATATTAACCTTAATGTAAAATGATCTAATCGGGTCTCTGTTCGCCCTACCCTAGAAGTGTGATAGTGCATTTCACTCGCCATTTCATATGCTTTGAGATGCCGCTTAGCCCAATACGCTATCTGAAATAGGAGCGACGTAAATAGAACAATTGTGATAGAATTTCGCTGAATTCTTATATTAACCAAAATATAAAATGATCTAATCGGGTCTCTGATTGCCCTATCATAGAAGTTTAATAGTGCACTTTACTCGCCAATCCACGCGCTTTAAGATTCCGCCTATCCCAGTACGCTATCTGAAATAGGAGCGACGTAAATTGAATAAATATGAGACAGTTTCGCTGAATTCTTAAATTAACCATAATATAAAATCATCTTATCGGGTCTCTGTTTGCCCTACCCTAGAAGTTTAATAGTGCATTTTACTCGCCATTTCTTGCGCTTTAAGATGCCGCCGAGCCCAGTACGCTATCTGAAGGAGGAGCGACGTAAGTTGAACAAATGTGATAGAATTACGCTGAATTCTTATATTAACCGTAATATAAAATGATCTAATCGGTTCTCTGTTCACCCTACGCTAGAAGTTTAAGAGTGCCTTTCACTCGTCATTTCATTCGCTTTGAGATGCCGCTTAGCCCAATACGCTATCTGAAATAGGAGCGACGTAAATTGAACAAATGTGATAGAATTTCCCTGAATTCTTATATTAACCTTAATGTAAAATGATCTAATCGGGTCTCTGTTCTCCCTACCCTAGAAGTTTAATACTGCATTTCACTCGTCATTTCATGCGCATTGAGATGCCGCTTAGCCCAGTACGCTATCTGAAATAGGAGCGACGTAAATTGAATAAATGTGATAGAATTTGGCTGAATTCTTAAATTAACCATAATATAAAATGATCTAATCGGGTCTCTGTTTGCCCTACCCAAGAAGTTTAACAGTGCATTTTACTCGCCATTTCATGCGCTTTGAGATGCCGCTTAGCCCAATACGCTATCTGAAATAGGAGCGACGTAAATTGAACAAATGTGATAGAATTTCCCTGTATACTTATATTAACCTTAATGTAAAATGATCTAATCGGGTCTCTGTTCGCCCTACCCTAGAAGTGTGATAGTGCATTTCACTCGCCATTTCATATGCTTTGAGATGCCGCTTAGCCCAATACGCTATCTGAAATAGGAGCGACGTAAATAGAACAATTGTGATAGAATTTCGCTGAATTCTTGTATTAACCAAAATATAAAATGATCTAATCGGGTCTCTGATTGCCCTATCATAGAAGTTTAATAGTGCATTTTACTCGCCAATCCACGCGCTTTAAGATTCCGCCTATCCCAGTACGCTATCTGAAATAGGAGCGACGTAAATTGAATAAATATGAGACAGTTTCGCTGAATTCTTAAATTAACCATAATATAAAATCATCTTATCGGGTCTCTGTTTGCCCTACCCTAGAAGTTTAATAGTGCATTTTACTCGCCATTTCTTGCGCTTTAAGATGCCGCCGAGCCCAGTACGCTATCTGAAGTAGGAGCGACGTAAGTTGAACAAATGTGATAGAATTACGCTGAATTCTTATATTAACCGTAATATAAAATGATCTAATCGGTTCTCTGTTCACCCTACCCTAGAAGTTTAAGAGTGCCTTTCACTCGTCATTTCATGCGCTTTGAGATGCCGCTTAGCCCAATACGCTATCTGAAATAGGAGCGACGTAAATTGAACAAATGTGATAGAATTTCCCTGAATTCTTATATTAACCTTAATGTAAAATGATCTAATCGGGTCTCTGTTCTCCCTACCCTAGAAGTTTAATACTGCATTTCACTCGTCATTTCATGCGCATTGAGATGCCGCTTAGCCCAGTACGCTATCTGAAATAGGAGCGACGTAAATTGAATAAATGTGATAGAATTTGGCTGAATTCTTAAATTAACCATAATATAAAATGATCTAATGGTGTCTTTGTTCGCCCAACCCTAGAAGTTTAATAGTGCATTTCACTCGTCATTTCATGCGCTTTGAGATGCCGCTTAGCCCAATACGCTATCTGAAATAGGAGCAACGTAAATTGAACAAATGTGATAGGATTTCGCTGAATTCTTATATTAACCAAAATATAAAATGATCTAATCGGGACTCTGATTGCCCTATCATAGAAGTTTAGTAGTGCATTTTACTCGCCCTTCCACGCGCTTTAAGATACCGCCTAGCCCAGTACGCTATCTGAAATAGGAGCGACGCAAGTTGAACAAATGTAATAGAATTACGCTGAATTCTTATATTAACCGTAATATAAAATGATCTAATCGGTTCTCTGTTCACCCTACCCTAGAAGTTTAAGAGTGCCTTTCACTCGTCATTTCATGCGCTTTGAGATGCCGCTTAGCCCAATACGCTATCTGAAATAGGAGCGACGTAAATTGAACAAATGTGATAGAATTTCCCTGAAATCTTATATTAAACAAAATATAAAATGATCTAAACGGGACTCTGATTGCCCTATCATAGAAGTTTAGTAGTGCATTTTACACGCCCTTCCACGTGCTTTAAGATGCCGCCTAGCCCAGTACACTATCTGAAATAGGAGCGACGTATGTTGAACAAATGTGATAGAATTACGCTGAATTCTTATATTAACAGTAATATAAAATGATCTAATCGGTTCTCTGTTCACCCTACCCTAGAAGTTTAAGAGTGCCTTTCACTCGTCATTTCATGCGCTTTGAGATGCCGCTTAGCCCAATACGCTATCTGAAATAGGAGCGACGTAAATTGAACAAATATGAGACAGTTTCGCTGAATTCTTAAATTAACCATAATATAAAATCATCTTATCGGGTCTCTGTTTGCCCTACCCTAGAAGTTTAATAGTGCATTTTACTCGCCATTTCTTGCGCTTTAAGATGCCGCCGAGCCCAGTACGCTATCTGAAGTACGAGCGACGTAAGTTGAACAAATGTGATAGAATTACGCTGAATTCTTATATTAACCGTAATATAAAATGATCTAATCGGGTCTCTGATTGCTCTGTCATAGAAGTTAAATAGTGCATTTTACTCGCCAATCCACGCGCTTTAAAATTTCGCCTAGCCCAGTACGCTATCTGAAATAGGAGCGACGTAAACTGAACAAATGTGATAGAATTTGTCTGAATTCTTATATTAACCGTAATATAAAATGATCTAATCGGTTCTCTGTTCACCCTACCCTAGAAGTTTAAGAGTGCCTTTCACTCGTCATTTCATGCGCTTTGAGATGCCGCTTAGCCCAATACGCTATCTGAAATAGGAGCGACGTAAATTGAACAAATGTGATAGAATTTCCCTGAATTCTTATATTAACCTTAATGTAAAATGATCTAATCGGGTCTCTGTTCTCCCTACCCTAGAAGTTTAATACTGCATTTCACTCGTCATTTCATGCGCATTAAGATGCCGCTTAGCCCAGTACGCTATCTGAAATAGGAGCGACGTAAATTGAATAAATGTGATAGAATTTGGCTGAATTCTTAAATTAACCATAATATAAAATGATCTAATCGGGTCTCTGTTTGCCCTACCCTAGAAGTTTAACAGTGCATTTTACTCGCCATTTCATTCGCTTTGAGATGCCGCTTAGCCCAATACGCTATCTGAAATAGGAGCGACGTAAATTGAACAAATGTGATAGAATTTCCCTGTATACTTATATTAACCTTAATGTAAAATGATCTAATCGGGTCTCTGTTCGCCCTACCCTAGAAGTGTGATAGTGCATTTCACTCGCCATTTCATATGCTTTGAGATGCCGCTTAGCCCAATACGCTATCTGAAATAGGAGCGACGTAAATAGAACAATTGTGATAGAATTTCGCTGAATTCTTGTATTAACCAAAATATAAAATGATCTAATCGGGTCTCTGATTGCCCTATCATAGAAGTTTAATAGTGCATTTTACTCGCCAATCCACGCGCTTTAAGATTCCGCCTATCCCAGTACGCTATCTGAAATAGGAGCGACGTAAATTGAATAAATATGAGACAGTTTCGCTGAATTCTTAAATTAACCATAATATAAAATCATCTTATCGGGTCTCTGTTTGCCCTACCCTAGAAGTTTAATAGTGCATTTTACTCGCCATTTCTTGCGCTTTAAGATGCCGCCGAGCCCAGTACGCTATCTGAAGTAGGAGCGACGTAAGTTGAACAAATGTGATAGAATTACGCTGAATTCTTATATTAACCGTAATATAAAATGATCTAATCGGTTCTCTGTTCACCCTACCCTAGAAGTTTAAGAGTGCCTTTCACTCGTCATTTCATGCGCTTTGAGATGCCGCTTAGCCCAATACGCTATCTGAAATAGGAGCGACGTAAATTGAACAAATGTGATAGAATTTCCCTGAATTCTTATATTAACCTTAATGTAAAATGATCTAATCGGGTCTCTGTTCTCCCTACCCTAGAAGTTTAATACTGCATTTCACTCGTCATTTCATGCGCATTGAGATGCCGCTTAGCCCAGTACGCTATCTGAAATAGGAGCGACGTAAATTGAATAAATGTGATAGAATTTGGCTGAATTCTTAAATTAACCATAATATAAAATGATCTAATGGGGTCTTTGTTCGCCCAACCCTAGAAGTTTAATAGTGCATTTCACTCGTCATTTCATGCGCTTTGAGATGCCGCTTAGCCCAATACGCTATCTGAAATAGGAGCAACGTAAATTGAACAAATGTGATAGGATTTCGCTGAATTCTTATATTAACCAAAATATAAAATGATCTAATCGGGACTCTGATTGCCCTATCATAGAAGTTTAGTAGTGCATTTTACTCACCCTTCCACGCGCTTTAAGATGCCGCCTAGCCCAGTACGCTATCTGAAATACGAGCGACGCAAGTTGAACAAATGTAATAGAATTACGCTGAATTCTTATATTAACCGTAATATAAAATGATCTAATCGGTTCTCTGTTCACCCTACCCTAGAAGTTTAAGAGTGCCTTTCACTCGTCATTTCATGCGCTTTGAGATGCCGCTGAGCCCAATACGCTATCTGAAATAGGAGCGACGTAAATTGAACAAATGTGATAGAATTTCCCTGAAATCTTATATTAAACAAAATATAAAATGATCTAAACGGGACTCTGATTGCCCTATCATAGAAGTTTAGTAGTGCATTTTACTCGCCCTTCCACGTGCTTTAAGATGCCGCCTAGCCCAGTACACTATCTGAAATAGGAGCGACGTATGTTGAACAAATGTGATAGAATTACGCTGAATTCTTATATTAACAGTAATATAAAATGATCTAATCGGTTCTCTGTTCACCCTACCCTAGAAGTTTAAGAGTGCCTTTCACTCGTCATTTCATGCGCTTTGAGATGCCGCTTAGCCCAATACGCTATCTGAAATAGGAGCGACGTAAATTGAACAAATATGAGACAGTTTCGCTGAATTCTTAAATTAACCATAATATAAAATCATCTTATCGGGTCTCTGTTTGCCCTACCCTAGAAGTTTAATAGTGCATTTTACTCGCCATTTCTTGCGCTTTAAGATGCCGCCGAGCCCAGTACGCTATCTGAAGTACGAGCGACGTAAGTTGAACAAATGTGATAGAATTACGCTGAATTCTTATATTAACCGTAATATAAAATGATCTAATCGGGTCTCTGATTGCTCTGTCATAGAAGTTAAATAGTGCATTTTACTCGCCAATCCACGCGCTTTAAAATTTCGCCTAGCCCAGTACGCTATCTGAAATAGGAGCGACGTAAACTGAACAAATGTGATAGAATTTGTCTGAATTCTTATATTAACCGTAATATAAAATGATCTAATCGGTTCTCTGTTCACCCTACCCTAGAAGTTTAAGAGTGCCTTTCACTCGTCATTTCATGCGCTTTGAGATGCCGCTTAGCCCAATACGCTATCTGAAATAGGAGCGACGTAAATTGAACAAATGTGATAGAATTTCCCTGAATTCTTATATTAACCTTAATGTAAAATGATCTAATCGGGTCTCTGTTCTCCCTACCCTAGAAGTTTAATACTGCATTTCACTCGTCATTTCATGCGCATTGAGATGCCGCTTAGCCCAGTACGCTATCTGAAATAGGAGCGACGTAAATTGAATAAATGTGATAGAATTTGGCTGAATTCTTAAATTAACCATAATATAAAATGATCTAATCGGGTCTCTGTTTGCCCTACCCTAGAAGTTTAACAGTGCATTTTACTCGCCATTTCATGCGCTTTGAGATGCCGCTTAGCCCAATACGCTATCTGAAATAGGAGCGACGTAAATTGAACAAATGTGATAGAATTTCCCTGTATACTTATATTAACCTTAATGTAAAATGATCTAATCGGGTCTCTGTTCGCCCTACCCTAGAAGTGTGATAGTGCATTTCACTCGCCATTTCATATGCTTTGAGATGCCGCTTAGCCCAATACGCTATCTGAAATAGGAGCGACGTAAATAGAACAATTGTGATAGAATTTCGCTGAATTCTTGTATTAACCAAAATATAAAATGATCTAATCGGGTCTCTGATTGCCCTATCATAGAAGTTTAATAGTGCATTTTACTCGCCAATCCACGCGCTTTAAGATTCCGCCTATCCCAGTACGCTATCTGAAATAGGAGCGACGTAAATTGAATAAATATGAGACAGTTTCGCTGAATTCTTAAATTAACCATAATATAAAATCATCTTATCGGGTCTCTGTTTGCCCTACCCTAGAAGTTTAATAGTGCATTTTACTCGCCATTTCTTGCGCTTTAAGATGCCGCCGAGCCCAGTATGCTATCTGAAGTAGGAGCGACGTAAGTTGAACAAATGTGATAGAATTACGCTGAATTCTTATATTAACCGTAATATAAAATGATCTAATCGGTTCTCTGTTCACCCTACCCTAGAAGTTTAAGAGTGCCTTTCACTCGTCATTTCATGCGCTTTGAGATGCCGCTTAGCCCAATACGCTATCTGAAATAGGAGCGACGTAAATTGAACAAATGTGATAGAATTTCCCTGAATTCTTATATTAACCTTAATGTAAAATGATCTAATCGGGTCTCTGTTCTCCCTACCCTAGAAGTTCAATACTGCATTTCACTCGTCATTTCATGCGCATTGAGATGCCGCTTAGCCCAGTACGCTATCTGAAATAGGAGCGACGTAAATTGAATAAATGTGATAGAATTTGGCTGAATTCTTAAATTAACCATAATATAAAATGATCTAATGGGGTCTTTGTTCGCCCAACCCTAGAAGTTTAATAGTGCATTTCACTCGTCATTTCATGCGCTTTGAGATGCCGCTTAGCCCAATACGCTATCTGAAATAGGAGCAACGTAAATTGAACAAATGTGATAGGATTTCGCTGAATTCTTATATTAACCAAAATATAAAATGATCTAATCGGGACTCTGATTGACCTATCATAGAAGTTTAGTAGTGCATTTTACTCGCCCTTCCACGCGCTTTAAGATGCCGCCTAGCCCAGTACGCTATCTGAAATAGGAGCGACGCAAGTTGAACAAATGTAATAGAATTACGCTGAATTCTTATATTAACCGTAATATAAAATGATCTAATCGGTTCTCTGTTCACCCTACCCTAGAAGTTTAAGAGTGCCTTTCACTCGTCATTTCATGCGCTTTGAGATTCCGCTTAGCCCAATACGCCATCTGAAATAGGAGCGACGTAAATTTAACAAATGTGATAGAATTTCCCTGAAATCTTATATTAAACAAAATATAAAATGATCTAAACGGGACTCTGATTGCCCTATCATAGAAGTTTAGTAGTGCATTTTACTCGCCCTTCCACGAGCTTTAAGATGCCGCCTAGCCCAGTACACTATCTGAAATAGGAGCGACGTATGTTGAACAAATGTGATAGAATTACGCTGAATTCTTATATTAACAGTAATATAAAATGATCTAATCGGTTCTCTGTTCACCCTACCCTAGAAGTTTAAGAGTGCCTTTCACTCGCCATTTCATGCGCTTTGAGATGCCGCTTAGCCCAATACGCTATCTGAAATAGGAGCGACGTAAATTGAACAAATATGAGACAGTTTCGCTGAATTCTTAAATTAACCATAATATAAAATCATCTTATCGGGTCTCTGTTTGCCCTACCCTAGAAGTTTAATAGTGCATTTTACTCGCCATTTCTTGCGCTTTAAGATGCCGCCGAGCCCAGTACGCTATCTGAAGTACGAGCGACGTAAGTTGAACAAATGTGATAGAATTACGCTGAATTCTTATATTAACCGTAATATAAAATGATCTAATCGGGTCTCTGATTGCTCTGTCATAGAAGTTTAATAGTGCATTTTACTCGCCAATCCACGCGCTTTAAAATTTCGCCTAGCCCAGTACGCTATCTGAAATAGGAGCGACGTAAACTGAACAAATGTGATAGAATTTGTCTGAATTCTTAAATTAACCATAATATAAAATGATCTAATCGGGTCTCTGTTTGCCCTACCCTAGAAGTTTAATAGTGCATTTTACTCGCCATTTCATGCGCTTTGAGATGGCGCTTAGCCCAATACGCTATCTGAAATAGGAGCGACGTAAATTGAACAAATGTGATAGAATTTCCCTGAAATCTTATATTAAACAAAATATAAAATGATCTAAACGGGACTCTGATTGCCCTATCATAGAAGTTTAGTAGTGCATTTTACTCGCCCTTCCACGTGCTTTAAGATGCCGCCTAGCCCAGTACACTATCTGAAATAGGAGCGACGTATGTTGAACAAATGTGATAGAATTACGCTGCATTCTTATATTAACCGTAATATAAAATGATCTAATCGGGTCTCTGTTCGCCCTACCCTAGAAGATTACAAGCGCTTTTCACTCGTCATTTCATGCGCTTTGAGATGCCGCTTAGCCCAATACGCTATCTGCAATACGAGCGACGTAAATTGAACAAATGTGATAGAATTTCCCTGTATACTTATATTAACCTTTAAGTAAAATGATCTAATCGGGTCTCTGTTCGCCCTACCCTAGAAGTGTGATAGTGCATTTCACTCGCCATTTCATATGCTTTGAGATGCCGCTTAGCCCAATACGCTATCTGAAATAGGAGCGACGTAAATAGAACAATTGTGATAGAATTTCGCTGAATTCTTATATTAACCAAAATATAAAATGATCTAATCGGGTCTCTGATAGCCCTATCATAGAAGTTTAATAGTGCACTTTACTCGCCAATCCACGCGCTTTAAGATTCCGCCTATCCCAGTACGCTATCTGAAATAGGAGCGACGTAAATTGAATAAATATGAGACAGTTTCGCTGAATTCTTAAATTAACCATAATATAAAATCATCTTATCGGGTCTCTGTTTGCCCTACCCTAGAAGTTTAATAGTGCATTTTACTCGCCATTTCTTGCGCTTTAAGATGCCGCCGAGCCCAGTACGCTATCTGAAGTAGGAGCGACGTAAGTTGAACAAATGTGATAGGATTTCGCTGAATTCTTATATTAACCAAAATATAAAATGATCTAATCGGGACTCTGATTGCCCTATCATAGAAGTTTAGTAGTGCATTTTACTCGCCCTTCCACGCGCTTTAAGATGCCGCCTAGCCCAGTACGCTATCTGAAATAGGAGCGACGCAAGTTGAACAAATGTAATAGAATTACGCTGAATTCTTATATTAACAGTAATATAAAATGATCTAATCGGGTCTCTGTTTGCCTTACCCTAGAAGTTTAATAGTGCATTTTACTCGCCATTTCATGCGCTTTGAGATGCCGCTTAGCCCAATACGCATCTGAAGTAGGAGCGACGTAAATTGAACAAATATGATAGAATTACGCTGCATTCTTATATTAACCGTAATATATAATGATCTAATCGGGTCTCTGTTTGCCTTACCCTAGAAGTTTAATAGTGTATTTTACTCGCCATTTCATGCGCTTTGAGATCCCGCTTAGCCTAATACGCTATCTGCAATAGGAGCGACGTACATTGAACAAATGTGATAGAATTTCGCTGAATTCTTAAATTAACCATAATATAAAATGATCTAATCGGGTCTCCGTCTGCCCTATCATAGAAGTTTAATAGTGCATTTCACTCGTCATTTCATGCGCTTTGAGATGCCGCCTAGCCCAGTACGCTATCTGAAATAGGAGCGACGTAAGTTGAACAAATGTGATAGAATTACGCTGAATTAATATATTAACCTTAATGTAAAATGATCTAATCGGGTCATAGTTCGCCCTACCCTTGAAGTTTAATAGTGCACATTGCTCGCCATTTCATGCGCTGTGAGATGGCGCTTAGCCCAATACGCTATCTGAAATAGGAGCGACGTAAATTGAACGAATGTGATAGAATTTCGCTGAATTCTTATATTAACCAAAATATAAAATGATCTAATCGGGTCTCTGATAGCCCTATCATAGAAGTTTAATAGTGCATTTTACTCGCCATTCCACGCGCTTTAAGATGCCGCCTAGCCCAGTACGCTATCTGAAATAGGAGCGACGTAAGTTGAACAAATGTGATAGAATTACGCTGAATTCTTATATTAACCGTAATATAAAATGATCTAATCGGGTCTCTGTTTGCCTTATCCTAGAAGTTTAATAGTGCATTTCACTCGTCATTTCATGCGCTTTGAGATGCCTCTTAGCCCAATAAGCTATCTGAAATAAGAGCAACGTAAATTGAACAAATGTGATAAAATTTCCCTGAATTCTTATATTAACCAAAATATAAAATGATCTAATCGGGACTCTGATTGCCCTATCATAGAAGTTTAATAGTGCATTTTACTCGCCCTTCCACGCGCTTTAAGATGCCGCCTAGCCCAGTACGCTATCTGAAATAGGAGCGACGTAAGTTGAACAAATGTGATAGAATTAGGCTGAATTCTTATATTAACCGTAATATAAAATGATCTAATCGGGTCTCTGTTTGCCTTATCCTAGAAGTTTAATAGTGCATTTCACTCGTCATTTCATGCGCTTTGAGATGCCTCTTAGCCCAATAAGCTATCTGAAATAGGAGCAACGTAAATTGAACAAATGTGATAAAATTTCCCTGAATTCTTATATTAACCAAAATATAAAATGATCTAATCGGGACTCTGATTGCCCTATCATAGAAGTTTAATAGTGCATTTTACTCGCCCTTCCACGCGCTTTAAGATGCCGCCTAGCCCAGTACGCTATCTGAAATAGGAGCGACGTAAGTTGAACAAATGTGATAGAATTAGGCTGAATTCTTATATGAACCGTAATATAAAATGATCTAATCGGGTCTCTGTTTGCCTTATCCTAGAAGTTTAATAGTGCATTTCACTCGTCATTTCATGCGCTTTGAGATGCCTCTTAGCCCAATAAGCTATCTGAAATAGGAGCGACGTAAATTGAACAAATGTGATAGAATTTCGCTGAATTCTTATATTAACCAAAATATAAAATGATCTAATCGGGACTCTGATTGGCCTATCATACAAGTTGAATAGTGAATTTTACACGCCCTTCCACGCGCTTTAAGATGCCGCCTAGCCCAGTACGCTATCTGAAATAGGAGCGACGTAAATTGTACAAATGTGATAGAATTTCGCTGAATTCTTAAATTAACCATAATATAAAATGATCTCATCGGGTCTCTGTTTGCCCTACCCTAGAAGTATAATAGTGCATTTTACTCGCCATTTCATGCGCTTTGAGATGCCGTATAGCCCAATACGCTGTCTGAAATAGGAGCGACGTAAATTGAACAAATGTGATAGAATTTCCGTGAATCCTTATATTAACCTTAATGTAAAATGATCTAATCGGGTCTCTGTTCGCCCTACCATAGAAGTCTAATGGTGCATTTCACTCGCTATTTCATGCGCTTTGTGATGCCGCTTAGCCCAATACGCTATCTGAAATAGGAGCGACGTACGTTGAACAAATGTGATAGAATTTCGCTGAATTCTTCTATTAACCATAATGTAAAATGATCTGATCGGGTCTCTGTTCGCCCTAGCCTAGAAGTTTAATAGTGCATTTTATTCGCCACTTCATGCGCTTTGATATGCCGCTTAGCCGAATACGGTATCTGAAATAGGAGCGACGTAAATTGAACAAATGTGATACTATTTCCCTGAAATCTTATATTAAACAAAATATAAAATGATCTAATCGGGTCTCTGATTGCCCTATCATAGAAGTTTAGTAGTGCATTTTACTCGCCATTCCACGCGCTTTAAGTTGCCGCCTAGCCCAGTACGCTATCTGAAATAGGAGCGACGTAAGTTGAACAAATGTGATAGAATTTTGCTGAATTCTTAAATTAACCATAATATAAAATGATCTAATCGGGTCTCTGTTTGCCCCACCCTAGAAGTTTAATAGTGCATTTTGGTCGCCATTTCATGCGCTTTGAGATCCGGCTTAGCCCAATACGCTATCTGAAATAGGAGCGACGTAAATTGAACAAATGTGATAGAATTTCCCTGAAATCTTATATTAATCAAAATATAAAATGATCTAATCGGGTCTCGGATTGCCCTATCATAGAAGATTAGTAGTGCATTTTACTCGCCATTCCACGCGCTTTAAGATGCCGCCTAGCCCAGTACGCTATCTGAAATAGGAGCGACGTAACTTGAACAAATGTGATAGAATTACGCTGAATTCTTATATTTACCGTAATATAAAATGATCTAATCGGGTCTCTGTTTGCCTTATCCTAGAAGTTTAATAGCGCATTTTACTCGCCATTTCATGCGCTTTGAGATGCCGCTTAGCCCAAAACGCTATCTGGAATAGGAGCGACGTAAATTGAACAAATATGAGACAGTTTCGCTGAATTCTTAAATTAACCATAATATAAAATCATCTTATCGGGTCTCTGTTTGCCCTACCCTAGAAGTTTAATAGTGCATTTTACTCGCCATTTCTTGCGCTTTAAGATGCCGCCGACCCCAGTACGCTATCTGAAGTACGAGCGACGTAAGTTGAACAAATGTGATAGAATTACGCTGAATTCTTATATTAACCGTAATATAAAATGATCTAATCGGTTCTCTGTTCGCCCTACCCTAGAAGTTTAATAGTGCCTTTCACTCGTCATTTCATGCGCTTTGAGATGCCGCTTAGCCCAATACGCTATCTGAAATAGGAGCGACGTAAATTGAACAAATATGATAGAGTTTCGCTGAATTCTTAAATAAACCATAATATGAAATGATCTAATCGGGTCTCTGTTTGCCCTACCCTAGAAGTATGGTAGTGCATTTTACTCGCCCTTCCACGTACCTTAAGATGCCGCCTAGCCCAGTACACTATCTGAAATAGGAGCGACGTACATTGAACAAACGTGATAGAATTACCCTGAATTCTTATATTAACCTTAATGTAAAATGATCTAATCGATTCTCTGTTCGCCCTACCCTAGAAGTTTAATAGTGCCTTTCACTCGTCATTTCATGCGCTTTGAGATGCCGCTTAGACCAATACGCTATCTGAAATAGGAGCGACGTAAATTGAACAAACGTGATAGAATTTCGCTGAATTCTTATAATAATCTTTTTGTAGAATGATCTAATCGGGTCTTTGTTCGCCCAACCCTAGAAGTTTAGTAGTGCATTTTACACGCCATTTCATGCGCTTTGAGATGCCGCCTAGCCCAGTACGCTATCTGAAATAGGAGCGACGTAAGTTGAACAAATGTGATAGAATTTGGCTGAATTCTTAAATTAACCATAATATAAAATGATCTAATGGGGTCTCTGTTTGCCCTACCCTAGAAGTTTAATAGTGCATTTTACTCGCCCTTCCACGCGCTTTAAGATCCCGCTTAGCCCAATACGCTATCTGCAATAGGAGCGACGTAAATTGAACAAATGTGATAGAATTTCGCTGAATTCTTAAATTAACCATAATATAAAATGATCTAATCGGGTCTCTGCCTGCCCTATCATAGAAGTTTAATAGTGCATTTCACTCGTCATTTCATGCGCTTTGAGATGCCGCTTAGCCCAATACGCTATCTGAAATAGGAGCGACGTGAATTGAACAAATGTGATAGAATTTGGCTGAATTCTTAAATTAACCATAATATAAAATGATCTAATGGGGTCTCTGTTTGCCCTACCCTAGAAGTTTAATAGTGCATTTTACTCGCCCTTCCACGCGCTTTGAGATCCCGCTTGGCCCAATACGCTATCTGAAATAGGAGCGACGTAAGTTGAACAAATGTGATAGAATTTTGCTGAATTCTTGAATTAACCATAATATAAAATGATCTAATCGGGTCTCTGTTTGCCCTACCCTAGAAGTTTAATAGGGCATTTCACTCGACACTTCATGCGCTTTGAGATGCCGCTAAGCCCAATAAGCTATCTGAAATAGGAGCGACGTAAATTGAACAAATGTGATAGAATTTCGCTGAATTCTTACATTAACCATAATGTAAAATGATATAATCGGGTCTCTGTTCGCCCTACCCTAGAAGCATAATAGTGCATTTCACTCGTCATTTCATGCGCTTTGAGATGCCGCCTAGCCCAATACGCTATCTGAAATAGGAGCGACGTAAATTGAACAAATGTGATAGAATTTCGCTGAATTCTTAAAGTAACCTTAATATAAAATGATATAATCGGGTCTCTGGTTTCCCTACCATAGAAGTTTCATAGTGCATTTTACTCGCCATTCCACGCGCCTTAAGATGCCGTCTAGCACAGTTCGCTATCTGAAATAGGAGCGACGTAAATTGAACAAATGTGATAGAATTTCGCTGAATTCTTATATTAACCATAGTATAAAATGATCTAATCGGGTCCCTGTTTGCCCTACCCTAGAAGTTTAATCGTGCATTTTACACGCCATTTCATGCGCTTTGAGATGCCGCTTAGCCCAATACGCTATCTGAAATAGGAGCGACGTAAATTGAACAAATGTGATAGAATTTCGCTGAATTCTTAAATTAACCATAATATAAAATGATCTAATCGGGTCCCTGTTTGCCCTACCATAGAAGTTTAATAGTGCATTTCACTCGTCATATCATGAGCTTTGAGATGCCGCTTAGCTCAATACGATATCTGAAATAGGAGCGACGTAAATTGAACAAATGTGATAGAATTTCGCTGAATTCTTATATTAACCAAAGTATAAAATGATCTAATCTGGTCTCTGATTGCCCTATCATAGAAGGTTAATAGTGCATTTTACCCGCCATTCCACGCGCTTTAAGATGCCGCCTAGCCCAGTACGCTGTCTGAAATAGAAGCGACGCAAATTGAACAAGTGTGATAGAATTTCGCTGAATTCTTATATTAACCGTAATATAAAATGATCTAATCGGGTCTCTGTTTGCCTTATCCTAGAAGTTTGATAGTGCATTTTACTCGCCATTTCATGCGCTTTCAGATGCCGGTTAGCCCAATACGCTATCTGAAATAGGAGCGACGTTAATTGAACAAATGTGATAGAATTTTGCTGAATTCTTAAAATAACCACAATATAAAATGATCTAATCGGGTCTCTATTTGCCCTACCCTAGTAGTTTAATTGTGCATTTTACTCGCCATTTCATGCGCTTCTCGATGCCGCTTATCCCAATACGCTATCTGAAATAGGAGCGACGTACGTTGAACGAATGTGATAGAATTTCGCTGAATTCTTTTAAGAACCATAATGTAAAATGATCTAATCGGGTCTCTGTTCGCCCTAGCCTAGAAGTTTAATAGCGCATTTTATTCGCCATTTCATGCGCCTTGAGATGCTGCTTAGCCCAATACGCTATCTGAAATAGGAGCGACGTAAATTGAACAAATGTGATAGAATATCCCTGAAATCTTATATTAAACAAAATATAAAATGATCTAATCGGGTCTCTGATTGCCCTATCATAGAAGTTTAGCAGTGCATTTTACTCGCCATTTCATGCGCTTTGAGATGCCGCTTAGCCCAATACGCTATCTGAAATATGAGCGACGTAAATTGAACAAATGTGATAGAATTTCGCTGAATTCTTATATTAACCAAAGTATAAAATGATCTAGTCTGGTCTCTGATCGCCCTATCATAGAAGGTTAATAGTGCATTTTACTCGCCATTCCACACGCTTTAAGATGCCGCCTAGCCCTGTACGCTGTCTGAAATAGGAGCGACGTAAATTGAACAAATGTGATAGAATCTCGCTGAATACTTATATTAACCTTAACGTAAAATGATCTAATCGGGTCTCTGTTCGCCCTACCCTAGAAGTTTAATAGTGCATTTCACTCGTCATTTCATGCGCTTTGAGATGCCGCCTCGCCCAATACGCTATCTGAAATAGGAGCGACGTAAATTGAACAAATGTGATAGAATTTCACTGAATTCTTATATTAACCATAATATAAAATGATCTAATCGGGTCTCTGTTTGACCTACCCTAGAAGTTTAATAGTGCATTTTACTCGCCATTTCATGTGCTTTGAGATGCCGCATAGCCCAATACGCTATCTGGAATAGGAGCGACGTAAATTGATCAAATGTGATAGAATTTCCCTGAATTCTTATATTAACCTTAATGTAAAATGATCTAATCGGGTCTCTGTTCGCCCTACCATAGAAGTCTAATAGTGCATTTCACTCGCCATTTCATGCGCTTTGAGATGCCGCTTAGCCCAATACGCTATCTGAAATAGGAGCGACGTAAATTGAACAAATGTGATAGAATTACGCTGGATTCTTATATTAACCGTAATATAAAATGATCTAATCGGGTCTCTGTTTGCCTTATCCTAGAAGTTTAATAGTGCATTTTACTCGCCATTTCATGCGCTTTGAGATGCCGCTTAGCCCAATACGCTATCTGAAATAGGAGCGACGTAAATTGAACAAATGTGATAGAATTTCGCTGAATTCTTAAATTAACCATAATATAAAATGATCTAATCGGGTCTCTGTTCGCCCTACCATAGAAGTCTAATAGTGCATTTCACTCACCATTCCACGCGCTTTAAGATGCCGCCGAGCCCAGTACGGTATCTGAAATAGGAGCGACGTAAATTGAACAAATGTGATAGAATTTTGCTGAATTCTTAAATTAACCATAATATAAAATGATCTAAACGGGTCTCTGTACGCCCTACCATAGAAATCTAATAGTGCATATTACTCGCCATTTCATGCGCTTTGAGATGCCGCTTAGCCCAATACGCTATCTGAAATAGGAGCGACGTAAATTGAACAAATGCGATAGAATTTCACTGAATTCTTATATTAACCAAAATATAAAATGATCTAATCGGGTCTCTGATAGCCCTATCATAGAAGTTTAATAGTGCATTTTACTCGCCATTCCACGCGCTTTAAGATGCCGCCTAGCCCAGTACGCTATCTGAAATAGGAGCGACGTAAGTTGAACAAATGTGATAGAATTTCGCTGAATTCTTACATTAACCATAATGTAAAATGATATAATCGGGTCTCTGTTCGCCCTACCCTAGAAGCATAATAGTGCATTTTACTCGCCATTCCACGCGCCTTAAGATGCCGTCTAGCACAGTTCGCTATCTGAAATAGGAGCGACGTAAATTGAACAAGTGTGATAGAATTTTGCTGAATTCTTAAATTAACCATAATATAAAATGATCTAATCGGGTCTCGGTTTGCCCTACCCTAGAAGTTTAATAGTGCATTTTACTCGCCATTTCATGCGCTGTGAGATGGCGCTTAGCCCAATACGCTATCTGAAATAGGAGCGACGTAAATTGAACGAATGTGATAGAATTTCGCTGAATTCTTATATTAACCAAAATATAAAATGATCTAATCGGGTCTCTGATAGCCCTATCATAGAAGTTTAATAGTGCATTTTACTCGCCATTCCACGCGCTTTAAGATGCCGCCTAGCCCAGTACGCTATCTGAAATAGGAGCGACGTAAGTTGAACAAATGTGATAGAATTACGCTGAATTCTTATATTAACCGTAATATAAAATGATCTAATCGGGTCTCTGTTTGCCTTATCCTAGAAGTTTAATAGTGCATTTCACTCGTCATTTCATGCGCTTTGAGATGCCTCTTAGCCCAATAAGCTATCTGAAGTAAGAGCAACGTAAATTGAACAAATGTGATAAAATTTCCCTGAATTCTTATATTAACCAAAATATAAAATGATCTAATCGGGACTCTGATTGCCCTATCATAGAAGTTTAATAGTGCATTTTACTCGCCCTTCCACGCGCTTTAAGATGCCGCCTAGCCCAGTACACTATCTGAAATAGGAGCGACGTAAGTTGAACAAATGTGATAGAATTAGGCTGAATTCTTATATTAACCGTAATATAAAATGATCTAATCGGGTCTCTGTTTGCATTATCCTAGAAGTTTAATAGTGCATTTCACTCGTCATTTCATGCGCTTTGAGATGCCTCTTAGCCCAATAAGCTATCTGAAATAGGAGCGACGTAAATTGAACAAATGTGATAGAATTTCGCTGAATTCTTATATTAACCAAAATATAAAATAATCTAATCGGGACTCTGATTGCCCTATCATAGAAGTTGAATAGTGAATTTTACTCGCCCTTCCACGCGCTTTAAGATGCCGCCTAGCCCAGTACGCTATCTGAAATAGGAGCGACGTAAATTGTACAAATGTGATAGAATTTCGCTGAATTCTTAAATTAACCATAATATAAAATGATCTCATCGGGTCTCTGTTTGCCCTACCCTAGAAGTATAATAGTGCATTTTACTCGCCATTTCATGCGCTTTGAGATGCCGTATAGCCCAATACGCTGTCTGAAATAGGAGCGACGTAAATTGAACAAATGTGATAGAATTTCCCTGTATACTTATATTAACCTTAATGTAAAATGATCTAATCGGGTCTCTGTTCGCCCTACCCTAGAAGTGTGATAGTGCATTTCACTCGCCATTTCATATGCTTTGAGATGCCGCTTAGCCCAATACGCTATCTGAAATAGGAGCGACGTAAATTGAACAAATGTGATAGAATTTTGCTGAATTCTTAAATTAACCATAATATAAAATGATCTAATCGGGTCTCTGTTTGCCCTACCCTAGAAGTTTAATAGTGCATTTTACTCGCCCTTCCACGCGCTTTAAGATCCCGCTTAGCCCAATACGCTATCTGCAATAGGAGCGACGTAAATTGAACAAATGTGATAGAATTTCGCTGAATTCTTACATTAACCATAATGTAAAATGATATAATCGGGTCTCTGTTCGCCCTACCCTAGAAGCATAATAGTGCATTTTACTCGCCATTCCACGCGCCTTAAGATGCCGTCTAGCACAGTTCGCTATCTGAAATAGGAGCGACGTAAATTGAACAAATGTGATAGAATTTCGCTGAATTCTTATATTAACCATAATATAAAATGATCTAATCGGGTCCCTGTTTGCCCTACCCTAGAAGTTTAATCGTGCATTTTACACGCCATTTCATGCGCTTTGAGATGCCGCTTAGCCCAATACGCTATCTGAAATAGGAGCGACGTAAATTGAACAAATGTGATAGAATTTCGCTGAATTCTTAAATTAACCATAATATAAAATGATCTAATCGGGTCCCTGTTTGCCCTACCATAGAAGTTTAATAGTGCATTTCACTCGTCATTTCATGAGCTTTGAGATGCCGCTTAGCCCAATACGCTATCTGAAATAGGAGCGACGTAAATTGAACAAATGTGATAGAATTTCGCTGAATTCTTATATTAACCAAAGTATAAAATGATCTAATCTGGTCTCTGATTGCCCTATCATAGAAGGTTAATAGTGCATTTTACCCGCCTTTCCACGCGCTTTAAGATGCCGCCTAGCCCAGTACGCTGTCTGAAATAGAAGCGACGCAAATTGAACAAGTGTGATAGAATCTCGCTGAATACTTATATTAACCTTAATGTAAAATGATCTAATCGGGTCTCATTTCGCCCTACCCTAGAAGTTTAATAGTGCATTTCACTCGTCATTAGATGCGCTTTGAGATGACGCTTAACCCAATACGCTATCTGAAATAGGAGCGACGTAAGTTGAACAAATGTGATAGAATTACGCTGAATTCTTATATTAACCGTAATATAAAATGATCTAATCGGGTCTCTGTTTGCCTTATCCTAGAAGTTTGATAGTGCATTTTACTCGCCATTTCATGCGCTTTCAGATGCCGGTTAGCCCAATACGCTATCTGAAATAGGAGCGACGTAAATTGAACAAATGTGATAGAATTTTGCTGAATTCTTAAAATAACCACAATATAAAATGATCTAATCGGGTCTCTATTTGCCCTACCCTAGTAGTTTAATTGTGCATTTTACTCGCCATTTCATGCGCTTCTCGATGCCGCTTATCCCAATACGCTATCTGAAATAGGAGCGACGTACGTTGAACGAATGTGATAGAATTTCGCTGAATTCTTTTAAGAACCATAATGTAAAATGATCTAATCGGGTCTCTGTTCGCCCTAGCCTAGAAGTTTAATAGCGCGTTTTATTCGCCATTTCATGCGCCTTGAGATGCCGCTTAGCCCAATACGCTATCTGAAATAGGAGCGACGTAAATTGAACAAATGTGATAGAATTTCGCTGAATTCTTATATTAACCAAAGTATAAAATGATCTAATCTGGTCTCTGATTGCCCTATCATAGAAGGTTAATAGTGCATTTTACCCGCCATTCCACGCGCTTTAAGATGCCGCCTAGCCCAGTACGCTGTCTGAAATAGAAGCGACGCAAATTGAACAAGTGTGATAGAATTTCGCTGAATTCTTATATTAACCGTAATATAAAATGATCTAATCGGGTCTCTGTTTGCCTTATCCTAGAAGTTTGATAGTGCATTTTACTCGCCATTTCATGCGCTTTCAGATGCCGGTTAGCCCAATACGCTATCTGAAATAGGAGCGACGTTAATTGAACAAATGTGATAGAATTTTGCTGAATTCTTAAAATAACCACAATATAAAATGATCTAATCGGGTCTCTATTTGCCCTACCCTAGTAGTTTAATTGTGCATTTTACTCGCCATTTCATGCGCTTCTCGATGCCGCTTATCCCAATACGCTATCTGAAATAGGAGCGACGTACGTTGAACGAATGTGATAGAATTTCGCTGAATTCTTTTAAGAACCATAATGTAAAATGATCTAATCGGGTCTCTGTTCGCCCTAGCCTAGAAGTTTAATAGCGCATTTTATTCGCCATTTCATGCGCCTTGAGATGCTGCTTAGCCCAATACGCTATCTGAAATAGGAGCGACGTAAATTGAACAAATGTGATAGAATATCCCTGAAATCTTATATTAAACAAAATATAAAATGATCTAATCGGGTCTCTGATTGCCCTATCATAGAAGTTTAGCAGTGCATTTTACTCGCCATTTCATGCGCTTTGAGATGCCGCTTATCCCAATACGCTATCTGAAATATGAGCGACGTAAATTGAACAAATGTGATAGAATTTCGCTGAATTCTTATATTAACCAAAGTATAAAATGATCTAGTCTGGTCTCTGATCGCCCTATCATAGAAGGTTAATAGTGCATTTTACTCGCCATTCCACACGCTTTAAGATGCCGCCTAGCCCTGTACGCTGTCTGAAATAGGAGCGACGTAAATTGAACAAATGTGATAGAATCTCGCTGAATACTTATATTAACCTTAACGTAAAATGATCTAATCGGGTCTCTGTTCGCCCTACCCTAGAAGTTTAATAGTGCATTTCACTCGTCATTTCATGCGCTTTGAGATGCCGCCTCGCCCAATACGCTATCTGAAATAGGAGCGACGTAAATTGAACAAATGTGATAGAATTTCACTGAATTCTTATATTAACCATAATATAAAATGATCTAATCGGGTCTCTGTTTGACCTACCCTAGAAGTTTAATAGTGCATTTTACTCGCCATTTCATGTGCTTTGAGATGCCGCATAGCCCAATACGCTATCTGGAATAGGAGCGACGTAAATTGATCAAATGTGATAGAATTTCCCTGAATTCTTATATTAACCTTAATGTAAAATGATCTAATCGGGTCTCTGTTCGCCCTACCATAGAAGTCTAATAGTGCATTTCACTCGCCATTTCATGCGCTTTGAGATGCCGCTTAGCCCAATACGCTATCTGAAATAGGAGCGACGTAAATTGAACAAATGTGATAGAATTACGCTGGATTCTTATATTAACCGTAATATAAAATGATCTAATCGGGTCTCTGTTTGCCTTATCCTAGAAGTTTAATAGTGCATTTTACTCGCCATTTCATGCGCTTTGAGATGCCGCTTAGCCCAATACGCTATCTGAAATAGGAGCGACGTAAATTGAACAAATGTGATAGAATTTCGCTGAATTCTTAAATTAACCATAATATAAAATGATCTAATCGGGTCTCTGTTCGCCCTACCATAGAAGTCTAATAGTGCATTTCACTCACCATTCCACGCGCTTTAAGATGCCGCCGAGCCCAGTACGGTATCTGAAATAGGAGCGACGTAAATTGAACAAATGTGATAGAATTTTGCTGAATTCTTAAATTAACCATAATATAAAATGATCTAAACGGGTCTCTGTACGCCCTACCATAGAAATCTAATAGTGCATATTACTCGCCATTTCATGCGCTTTGAGATGCCGCTTAGCCCAATACGCTATCTGAAATAGGAGCGACGTAAATTGAACAAATGCGATAGAATTTCACTGAATTCTTATATTAACCAAAATATAAAATGATCTAATCGGGTCTCTGATTGCCCTATCATAGAAGTTTGATAGTGCATTTTACTGGCCATTTCACGCGCTTTAAGATGCCACCTAGCCCAGTACGCTATCTGAAATAGGAGCGACGTAAATTGAACAAGTGTGATAGAATTTTGCTGAATTCTTAAATTAACCATAATATAAAATGATCTAATCGGGTCTCGGTTTGCCCTACCCTAGAAGTTTAATAGTGCATTTTACTCGCCATTTCATGCGCTGTGAGATGGCGCTTAGCCCAATACGCTATCTGAAATAGGAGCGACGTAAATTGAACGAATGTGATAGAATTTCGCTGAATTCTTATATTAACCAAAATATAAAATGATCTAATCGGGTCTCTGATAGCCCTATCATAGAAGTTTAATAGTGCATTTTACTCGCCATTCCACGCGCTTTAAGATGCCGCCTAGCCCAGTACGCTATCTGAAATAGGAGCGACGTAAGTTGAACAAATGTGATAGAATTACGCTGAATTCTTATATTAACCGTAATATAAAATGATCTAATCGGGTCTCTGTTTGCCTTATCCTAGAAGTTTAATAGTGCATTTCACTCGTCATTTCATGCGCTTTGAGATGCCTCTTAGCCCAATAAGCTATCTGAAATAAGAGCAACGTAAATTGAACAAATGTGATAAAATTTCCCTGAATTCTTATATTAACCAAAATATAAAATGATCTAATCGGGACTCTGATTGCCCTATCATAGAAGTTTAATAGTGCATTTTACTCGCCCTTCCACGCGCTTTAAGATGCCGCCTAGCCCAGTACACTATCTGAAATAGGAGCGACGTAAGTTGAACAAATGTGATAGAATTAGGCTGAATTCTTATATTAACCGTAATATAAAATGATCTAATCGGGTCTCTGTTTGCATTATCCTAGAAGTTTAATAGTGCATTTCACTCGTCATTTCATGCGCTTTGAGATGCCTCTTAGCCCAATAAGCTATCTGAAATAGGAGCGACGTAAATTGAACAAATGTGATAGAATTTCGCTGAATTCTTATATTAACCAAAATATAAAATAATCTAATCGGGACTCTGATTGCCCTATCATAGAAGTTGAATAGTGAATTTTACTCGCCCTTCCACGCGCTTTAAGATGCCGCCTAGCCCAGTACGCTATCTGAAATAGGAGCGACGTAAATTGTACAAATGTGATAGAATTTCGCTGAATTCTTAAATTAACCATAATATAAAATGATCTCATCGGGTCTCTGTTTGCCCTACCCTAGAAGTATAATAGTGCATTTTACTCGCCATTTCATGCGCTTTGAGATGCCGTATAGCCCAATACGCTGTCTGAAATAGGAGCGACGTAAATTGAACAAATGTGATAGAATTTCCCTGTATACTTATATTAACCTTAATGTAAAATGATCTAATCGGGTCTCTGTTCGCCCTACCCTAGAAGTGTGATAGTGCATTTCACTCGCCATTTCATATGCTTTGAGATGCCGCTTAGCCCAATACGCTATCTGAAATAGGAGCGACGTAAATTGAACAAATGTGATAGAATTTCGCTGAATTCTTAAATTAACTATAATATAAAATGATCTAATCGGGTCACTGATTGCCCTACCCTAGAAGTTTAATAGTGCATTTTACTCGCCATTTCATGCGCTTTGAGATACCGCTTAGCCCAATACGCTATCTGAAATATGAGCGACGTAAATTGAACTAATGTGATAGAATTTCGCTGAATTCTTATATTAACCAAAGTATAAAATGATCTAGTCTGGTCTCTGATTGCCCTATCATAGAAGGATAATAGTGCATTTTACTCGCCATTCCACACGCTTTAAGATGCCGCCTAGCCCTGTACGCTGTCTGAAATAGGAGCGACGTAAATTGAACAAATGTGATAGAATCTCGCTGAATACTTATATTAACCTTAATGTAAAATGATCTAATCGGGTCTCTGTTCGCCCTACCCTAGAAGTTTAATAGTGCATTTCACTCGTCATTTCATGCGCTTTGAGATGCCGCCTCGCCCAATACGCTATCTGAAATAGGAGCGACGTAAATTGAACAAATGTGATAGAATTTCGCTGAATTCTTATATTAACCATAATATAAAATGATCTAATCGGGTCTCTGTTTGACCTACCCTAGAAGTTTAATAGTGCATTTTACTCGCCATTTCATGTGCTTTGAGATGCCGCATAGCCCAATACGCTATCTGGAATAGGAGCGACGTAAATTGATCAAATGTGATAGAATTTCCCTGAATTCTTATATTAACCTTAATGTAAAATGATCTAATCGGGTCTCTGTTCGCCCTACCATAGAAGTCTAATAGTGCATTTCACTCACCATTCCACGCGCTTTAAGATGCCGCCGAGCCCAGTACGGTATCTGAAATAGGAGCGACGTAAATTGAACAAATGTGATAGAATTTTGCTGAATTCTTAAATTAACCATAATATGAAATGATCTAATCGGGTCTCTGTTTGCCTTATCCTAGAAGTTTGATAGTGCATTTTACTCGCCATTTCATGCGCTTTGAGATGCCGCTTAGCCCAATACGCTATCTGAAATAGGAGCGACGTAAATTGAACAAATGTGATAGAATGTTGCTGAATTCTTAAATTAACCATAATATTAGATGATGTAATCGGGTCTCTGCTTGCCCTACCCTAGAAGTTTAATAGTGCATTTTACTCGCCATTTCATGTGCTTTGAGATGCCGCTTCGCCCAATACGCTATCTGAAATAGGAGCGACGTAAATTAAACAAATGTGATAGAATTTCCCTGAAATCTTATATTAAACAAAATATAAAATGATCTTATCGGGTCTCTGATTGCCCTATCATAGAAGTTTAGCAGTGCATTTTACTCGCCATTCGACGCGCTTTCAGATGCCGCCTAGCCCAGTACGCTACCTGAAGTAGGAGCGACGTAAATTGAACAAATGTGATAGAATTACGCTGAATTCTTATATTAACCGTAATATAAAATGATATAATCGGGTCTCTGTTTGCCCTATCATAGAAGTTTAATAGTGCATTTTACTCGCCATTTCATGTGCTTTAAGGTGCCGCATAGCCCAATACGCTATCTGGAATAGCAGCGACGTAAATTGAACAAATGTGATAGAATTTACCCGAATTCTTATATTAACCTTAATGTAAAATGATCTAATCGGGTCTCTGTTCGCCCTACCATAGAAGTCTAATAGTGCATTTCACTCGCTATTTCATGCGCTTTGAGATGCCGCTTAGCACAATACGCTATTTGAAATAGGGGCGACGTAAATTGAACAAATGTGATAGAATTACGCTGAATTCTTATATTAACCGTAATATAAAATGATCTAATCGGGTCTCTGTTTGCCTTATCCTAGAAGTTTAATAGTGCATTTTACTCGCCATTTCATGAGCTTTGAGATGCCGCTTATCCCAATACGCTATCTGAAATAGGAGCGACGTAAGTTGAACAAATGTGATAGAATTTCGCTGAATTCTTATATGAACCAAAATATAAAATGATCTAATCGGGTCTCTGTTTGCCTTATCCTAAAAGTTTAGTATTGCATTTTACTCGCCATATAATGCGCTTTGAGATGCCGCTTAGCCCAACACGCTATCTGAAATAGGAGCGACGTAAATTGAACAAATGTGATAGAATTTTGCTGAATGCTTAAATTAACCACAATATAAAATGATCTAATCGGGTCTCTGTTTGCCCTACCCTAGTAGTTTAATTGTGCATTTTACTCGCCATTTCATGCGCTTTGAGATGCCGCTTATCCCAATACGCTATCTGAAATAGGAGCGACGTAAGTTGAACAAATGTGATAGAATTTCGCTGAATTCTTATATGAACCAAAATATAAAATGATCTAATCGGGTCTCTGTTTGCCTTATCCTAGAAGTTTAGTATTGCATTTTACTCGCCATTTCATGCGCTTTGAGATGCCGCTTAGCCCAACACGCTATCTGAAATAGGAGCGACGTAAATTGAACAAATGTGATAGAATTTCCCTGAAATCTTATATTAAACAAAATATAAAATGATCTAATCGGGTCACTGATTGCCCTATCATTGAAGTTTAGCAGTGCATTCTACTCGCCATTCCACGCGCTTTAAGATGCCGCATAGCCCAGTACGCTATCTGAAATAGGAGCGACGTAAATTGAACAAATGTGATAAAATTTTGCTGAAATCTTATATTAACCAAAATATAAAATGATCTAATCTGGCCCCTGATTGCCCTAGCATAGAAGTTTAATAGTGCATTTTACTCGCCATTCCGCGCGCTTTAAGATGCCGCATAGCACAGTTCGCTATCTGAAATATGAGCGACGTAAATTGAACAAATGTGATAGAATTTCGCTGAATTCTTATATTAACCAAAATATAAAATGATCTAATCGGGTGTCTGTTTGCCTTATCCTAGAAGTTTAATAGTGCATTTTACTCGCCATTCCGCGCACTTTAAGATGCCGCCTAGCCCAGTACGCTACCTGAAATAGGAGCGACGTAAGTTGAACAAATGTGATAGAATTACGCTGAATTCTTATATTAACCGTAATATAAAATGATCTAATCGGGTCTCTGTTTGCCTTATCCTAGAAGTTTAATAGTGCATTTCACTCGTCATTTCATGCGCTTTGAGATGCCTCTTAGCCCAATAAGCTATCTGAAATAGGAGCAACGTAAATTGAACAAATGTGATAAAATTTCCCTGAATTCTTATATTAACCAAAATATAAAATGATCTAATCGGGACTCTGATTGCCCTATCATAGAAGTTTAATAGTGCATTTTACTCGCCCTTCCACGCGCTTTAAGATGCCGCCTAGCCCAGTACGCTATCTGAAATAGGAGCGACGTAAGTTGAACAAATGTGATAGAATTAGGCTGAATTCTTATATTAACCGTAATATAAAATGATCTAATCGGGTCTCTGTTTGCCTTATCCTAGAAGTTTAATAGTGCATTTCACTCGTCATTTCATGCGCTTTGAGATGCCTCTTAGCCCAATAAGCTATCTGAAATAGGAGCGACGTAAATTGAACAAATGTGATAGAATTTCGCTGAATTCTTAAATTAACCATAATATAAAATGATCTAATCGGGTCTCTGTTTGCCCCACCCTAGAAGTTTAATAGTGCATTTTGGTCGCCATTTCATGCGCTTTGAGATCCGGCTTAGCCCAATACGCTATCTGAAATAGGAGCGACGTAAATTGAACAAATGTGATAGAATTTCCCTGAAATCTTATATTAATCAAAATATAAAATGATCTAATCGGGTCTCGGATTGCCCTATCATAGAAGATTAGTAGTGCATTTTACTCGCCATTCCACGCGCTTTAAGATGCCGCCTAGCCCAATACGCTATCTGCAATAGGAGCGACATAAATTGAACAAATATGAGACAGTTTCGCTGAATTCTTAAATTAACCATAATATAAAATCATCTTATCGGGTCTCTGTTTGCCCTACCCTAGAAGTTTAATAGTGCATTTTACTCGCCATTTCTTGCGCTTTAAGATGCCGCCGACCCCAGTACGCTATCTGAAGTACGAGCGACGTAAGTTGAACAAACGTGATAGAATTTCGCTGAATTCTTATAATAATCTTTTTGTAGAATGATCTAATCGGGTCTTTGTTCGCCCAACCCTAGAAGTTTAGTAGTGCATTTTACTCGCCATTTCATGCGCTTTGAGATGCCGCCTAGCCCAGTACGCTATCTGAAATAGGAGCGACGTAAGTTGAACAAATGTGATAGAATTTGGCTGAATTCTTAAATTAACCATAATATAAAATGATCTAATGGGGTCTCTGTTTGCCCTACCCTAGAAGTTTAATAGTGCATTTTACTCGCCCTTCCACGCGCTTTAAGATCCCGCTTAGCCCAATACGCTATCTGCAATTGGAGCGACGTAAATTGAACAAATGTGATAGAATTACGCTGAATTCTTATATTAACCGTAATATAAAATGATATAATCGGGTCTCTGTTTGCCCTATCATAGAAGTTTAATAGTGCATTTTACTCGCCATTTCATGTGCTTTAAGGTGCCGCATAGCCCAATACGCTATCTGGAATAGGAGCGACGTAAATTGAACAAATGTGATAGAATTTCCCCGAATTCTTATATTAACCTTAATGTAAAATGATCTAATCGGGTCTCTGTTCGCCCTACCATAGAAGTCTAATAGTGCATTTCACTCGCTATTTCATGCGCTTTGAGATGCCGCTTAGCACAATACGCTATTTGAAATAGGGGCGACGTAAATTGAACAAATGTGATAGAATTTCGCTGAATTCTTATATGAACCAAAATATAAAATGATCTAATCGGGTCTCTGTTTGCCTTATCCTAAAAGTTTAGTATTGCATTTTACTCGCCATATAATGCGCTTTGAGATGCCGCTTAGCCCAACACGCTATCTGAAATAGGAGCGACGTAAATTGAACAAATGTGATAGAATTTTGCTGAATGCTTAAATTAACCACAATATAAAATGATCTAATCGGGTCTCTGTTTGCCCTACCCTAGTAGTTTAATTGTGCATTTTACTCGCCATTTCATGCGCTTTGAGATGCCGCTTATCCCAATACGCTATCTGAAATAGGAGCGACGTAAGTTGAACAAATGTGATAGAATTTCGCTGAATTCTTATATGAACCAAAATATAAAATGATCTAATCGGGTCTCTGTTTGCCTTATCCTAGAAGTTTAGTATTGCATTTTACTCGCCATTTCATGCGCTTTGAGATGCCGCTTAGCCCAACACGCTATCTGAAATAGGAGCGACGTAAGTTGAACAAATGTGATAGAATTAGGCTGAATTCTTATATTAACCGTAATATAAAATGATCTAATCGGGTCTCTGTTTGCCTTATCCTAGAAGTTTAATAGTGCATTTCACTCGTCATTTCATGCGCTTTGAGATGCCTCTTAGCCCAATAAGCTATCTGAAATAGGAGCGACGTAAATTGAACAAATGTGATAGAATTTCGCTGAATTCTTAAATTAACCATAATATAAAATGATCTAATCGGGTCTCTGTTTGCCCCACCCTAGAAGTTTAATAGTGCATTTTGGTCGCCATTTCATGCGCTTTGAGATCCGGCTTAGCCCAATACGCTATCTGAAATAGGAGCGACGTAAATTGAACAAATGTGATAGAATTTCCCCGAATTCTTATATTAACCTTAATGTAAAATGATCTAATCGGGTCTCTGTTCGCCCTACCATAGAAGTCTAATAGTGCATTTCACTCGCTATTTCATGCGCTTTGAGATGCAGCTTAGCACAATACGCTATTTGAAATAGGGGCGACGTAAATTGAACAAATGTGATAGAATTACGCTGAATTCTTATATTAACCGTAATATAAAATGATCTAATCGGGTCTCTGTTTGCCTTATCCTAGAAGTTTAATAGTGCATTTTACTCGCCATTTCATGAGCTTTGAGATGCCGCTTATCCCAATACGCTATCTGAAATAGGAGCGACGTAAGTTGAACAAATGTGATAGAATTTCGCTGAATTCTTATATGAACCAAAATATAAAATGATCTAATCGGGTCTCTGTTTGCCTTATCCTAAAAGTTTAGTATTGCATTTTACTCGCCATATAATGCGCTTTGAGATGCCGCTTAGCCCAACACGCTATCTGAAATAGGAGCGACGTAAATTGAACAAATGTGATAGAATTTTGCTGAATGCTTAAATTAACCACAATATAAAATGATCTAATCGGGTCTCTGTTTGCCCTACCCTAGTAGTTTAATTGTGCATTTTACTCGCCATTTCATGCGCTTTGAGATGCCGCTTATCCCAATACGCTATCTGAAATAGGAGCGACGTAAGTTGAACAAATGTGATAGAATTTCGCTGAATTCTTATATGAACCAAAATATAAAATGATCTAATCGGGTCTCTGTTTGCCTTATCCTAGAAGTTTAGTATTGCATTTTACTCGCCATTTCATGCGCTTTGAGATGCCGCTTAGCCCAACACGCTATCTGAAATAGGAGCGACGTAAATTGAACAAATGTGATAGAATTTCCCTGAAATCTTATATTAAACAAAATATAAAATGATCTAATCGGGTCACTGATTGCCCTATCATTGAAGTTTAGCAGTGCATTCTACTCGCCATTCCACGCGCTTTAAGATGCCGCATAGCCCAGTACGCTATCTGAAATAGGAGCGACGTAAATTGAACAAATGTGATAAAATTTTGCTGAAATCTTATATTAACCAAAATATAAAATGATCTAATCTGGCCCCTGATTGCCCTAGCATAGAAGTTTAATAGAGCATTTTACTCGCCATTCCGCGCGCTTTAAGATGCCGTATAGCACAGTTCGCTATCTGAAATATGAGCGACGTAAATTGAACAAATGTGATAGAATTTCGCTGAATTCTTATATTAACCAAAATATAAAATGATCTAATCGGGTGTCTGTTTGCCTTATCCTAGAAGTTTAATAGTGCATTTTACTCGCCATTCCGCGCACTTTAAGATGCCGCCTAGCCCAGTACGCTACCTGAAATAGGAGCGACGTAAGTTGAACAAATGTGATAGAATTACGCTGAATTCTTATATTAACCGTAATATAAAATGATCTAATCGGGTCTCTGTTTGCCTTATCCTAGAAGTTTAATAGTGCATTTCACTCGTCATTTCATGCGCTTTGAGATGCCTCTTAGCCCAATAAGCCATCTGAAATAGGAGCAACGTAAATTGAACAAATGTGATAAAATTACCCAGAATTCTTATATTAACCAAAATATAAAATGATCTAATCGGGACTCTGATTGCCCTATCATAGAAGTTTAATAGTGCATTTTACTCGCCCTTCCACGCGCTTTAAGATGCCGCCTAGCCCAGTACGCTATCTGAAATAGGAGCGACGTAAGTTGAACAAATGTGATAGAATTAGGCTGAATTCTTATATTAACCGTAATATAAAATGATCTAATCGGGTCTCTGTTTGCCTTATCCTAGAAGTTTAATAGTGCATTTCACTCGTCATTTCATGCGCTTTGAGATGCCTCTTAGCCCAATAAGCTATCTGAAATAGGAGCGACGTAAATTGAACAAATGTGATAGAATTTCGCTGAATTCTTAAATTAACCATAATATAAAATGATCTAATCGGGTCTCTGTTTGCCCCACCCTAGAAGTTTAATAGTGCATTTTGGTCGCCATTTCATGCGCTTTGAGATCCGGCTTAGCCCAATACGCTATCTGAAATAGGAGCGACGTAAATTGAACAAATGTGATAGAATTTCCCTGAAATCTTATATTAATCAAAATATAAAATGATCTAATCGGGTCTCGGATTGCCCTATCATAGAAGATTAGTAGTGCATTTTACTCGCCATTCCACGCGCTTTAAGATGCCGCCTAGCCCAATACGCTATCTGCAATAGGAGCGACATAAATTGAACAAATATGAGACAGTTTCGCTGAATTCTTAAATTAACCATAATATAAAATCATCTTATCGGGTCTCTGTTTGCCCTACCCTAGAAGTTTAATAGTGCATTTTACTCGCCATTTCTTGCGCTTTAAGATGCCGCCGACCCCAGTACGCTATCTGAAGTACGAGCGACGTAAGTTGAACAAACGTGATAGAATTTCGCTGAATTCTTATAATAATCTTTTTGTAGAATGATCTAATCGGGTCTTTGTTCGCCCAACCCTAGAAGTTTAGTAGTGCATTTTACTCGCCATTTCATGCGCTTTGAGATGCCGCCTTGCCCAGTACGCTATCTGAAATAGGAGCGACGTAAGTTGAACAAATGTGATAGAATTTGGCTGAATTCTTAAATTAACCATAATATAAAATGATCTAATGGGGTCTCTGTTTGCCCTACCCTAGAAGTTTAATAGTGCATTTTACTCGCCCTTCCACGCGCTTTAAGATCCCGCTTAGCCCAATACGCTATCTGCAATAGGAGCGACGTAAATTGAACAAATGTGATACAATTTCGCTGAATTCTTAAATTAACCATAATATAAAATGATCTAATCGGGTCTCTGCCTGCCCTATCATAGAAGTTTAATAGTGCATTTCACTCGTCATTTCATGCGCTTTGAGATGCCGCTTAGCCCAATACGCTATCTGAAATAGGAGCGACGTGAATTGAACAAATGTGATAGAATTTTGCTGAATTCTTGAATTAACCATAATATAAAATGATCTAATCGGGTCTCTGTTTGCCCTACCCTAGAAGTTTAATAGGGCATTTCACTCGACACTTCATGCGCTTTGAGATGCCGCTAAGCCCAATAAGCTATCTGAAATAGGAGCGACGTAAATTGAACAAATGTGATAGAATTTCGCTGAATTCTTACATTAACCATAATGTAAAATGATATAATCGGGTCTCTGTTCGCCCTACCCTAGAAGCATAATAGTGCATTTTACTCGCCATTCCACGCGCCTTAAGATGCCGTCTAGCACAGTTCGCTATCTGAAATAGGAGCGACGTAAATTGAACAAATGTGATAGAATTTCGCTGAATTCTTATATTAACCATAATATAAAATGATCTAATCGGGTCCCTGTGTGCCCTACCCTAGAAGTTTAATCGTGCATTTTACACGCCATTTCATGCGCTTTGAGATGCCGCTTAGCCCAATACGCTATCTGAAATAGGAGCGACGTAAATTGAACAAATGTGATAGAATTTCGCTGAATTCTTAAATTAACCATAATATAAAATGATCTAATCGGGTCCCTGTTTGCCCTACCATAGAAGTTTAATAGTGCATTTCACTCGTCATTTCATGAGCTTTGAGATGCCGCTTAGCCCAATACGCTATCTGATATAGGAGCGACGTAAATTGAACAAATGTGATAGAATTTCGCTGAATTCTTATATTAACCAAAGTATAAAATGATCTAATCTGGTCTGTGATTGCCCTATCATAGAAGGTTAATAGTGCATTTTACCCGCCATTCCACGCGCTTTAAGATGCCGCCTAGCCCAGTACGCTGTCTGAAATAGAAGCGACGCAAATTGAACAAGTGTGATAGAATCTCGCTGAATACTTATATTAACCTTAATGTAAAATGATCTAATCGGGTCTCATTTCGCCCTACCCTAGAAGTTTAATAGTGCATTTCACTCGTCATTTCATGCGCTTTGAGATGACGCTTAACCCAATACGCTATCTGAAATAGGAGCGACGTAAGTTGAACAAATGTGATAGAATTACGCTGAATTCTTATATTAACCGTAATATAAAATGATCTAATCGGGTCTCTGTTTGCCGTACCCTAGTAGTTTAATTGTGCATTTTACTCGCCATTTCATGCGCTTCTCGATGCCGCTTATCCCAATACGCTATCTGAAGTAGGAGCGACGTACGTTGAACGAATGTGATAGAATTTCGCTGAATTCTTTTACGAACCATAATGTAAAATGATCTAATCGGGTCTCTGTTCGCCCTAGCCTAGAAGTTTAATAGCGCATTTTATTCGCCATTTCATGCGCCTTGAGATGCCGCTTAGCCCAATACGCTATCTGAAATAGGAGCGACGTAAATTGAACAAATGTGATAGAATATCCCTGAAATCTTATATTAAACAAAATATAAAATGATCTAATCGGGTCTCTGATTGCCCTATCATAGAAGTTTAGCAGTGCATTTTACTCGCCATTCCACGCGCTTTAAGATGCCGCCTAGCCCTGTACGCTATCTAAATTAGGAGCGACGTAAGTTGAACAAATGTGATAGAATTACGCTGAATTCTTATATTAACCGTAATATAAAATGATCTAATCGGGTCTCTGTTTGCCTTATCCTAAAAGTTTAGTATTGCATTTTACTCGCCATTTCATGCGCTTTGAGATGCCGCTTAGCCCAATACGCTATCTTAAATAGGAGCGACGTAAATTGAACAAATGTGATAGAATTTCGCTGAATTCTTAAATTAACTATAATATAAAATGATCTAATCGGGTCACTGATTTCCCTACCCTAGAAGTTTAATAGTGCATTTTACTCGCCATTTCATGCGCTTTGAGATGCCGCTTAGCCCAATACGCTATCTGAAATATGAGCGACGTAAATTGAACAAATGTGATAGAATTTCGCTGAATTCTTATATTAACCAAAGTATAAAATGATCTAGTCTGGTCTCTGATTGCCCTATCCTAGAAGGTTAATAGTGCATTTTACTCGCCATTCCACACGCTTTAAGATGCCGCCTAGCCCTGTACGCTGTCTGAAATAGGAGCGACGTAAATTGAACAAATGTGATAGAATCTCGCTGAATACTTATATTAACCTTAATGTAAAATGATCTAATCGGGTCTCTGTTCGCCCTACCCTAGAAGTTTAATAGTGCATTTCACTCGCCATTTCATGCGCTTTGAGATGCCGCCTCGCCCAATACGCTATCTGAAATAGGAGCGACGTAAATTGAACAAATGTGATAGAATTTCGCTGAATTCTTATATTAACCATAATATAAAATGATCTAATCGGGTCTCTGTTTGACCTACCCTAGAAGTTTAATAGTGCATTTTACTCGCCATTTCATGTGCTTTGAGATGACGCATAGCCCAATACGCTATCTGGAATAGGAGCGACGTAAATTGATCAAATGTGATAGAATTTCCCTGAATTCTTATATTAACCTTAATGTAAAATGATCTAATCGGGTCTCTGTTCGCCCTACCATAGAAGTCTAATAGTGCATTTCACTCGCCATTTCATGCGCTTTGAGATGCCGCTTAGCCCAATACGCTATCTGAAATAGGAGCGACGTAAATTGAACAAATGTGATAGAATTACGCTGAATTCTTATATTAACCAAAATATAAAATGATCTAATCGGGTCTCTGTTTGCCTTATCCTAGAAGTTTAATAGTGCATTTTACTCGCCATTTCATGTGCTTTAAGGTGCCGCATAGCCCAATACGCTATCTGGAATAGGAGCGACGTAAATTGAACAAATGTGATAGAATTTCCCTGAATTCTTATATTAACCTTAATGTAAAATGATCTAATCAGGTCTCTGTTCGCCCTACCATAGAAGTCTAATAGTGCATTTCACTCACCATTCCACGCGCTTTAAGATGCCGCCGAGCCCAGTACGGTATCTGAAATAGGAGCGACGTAAATTGAACAAATGTGATAGAATTTTGCTGAATTCTTAAATTAACCATAATATAAACTGATCTAATCGGGTCTCTGTTTGCCTTATCCTAGAAGTTTGATAGTGCATTTTACTCGCCATTTCATGCGCTTTGAGATGCCGCTTAGCCCAATACGCTATCTGAAATAGGAGCGACGTAAATTGAACAAATGTGATAGAATGTTGCTGAATTCTTAAATTAACCATAATATTAGATGATGTAATCGGGTCTCTGCTTGCCCTACCCTAGAAGTTTAATAGTGCATTTTACTCGCCATTTCATGTGCTTTGAGATGCCGCTTAGCCCAATACGCTATCTGAAATAGGAGCGACGTAAATTGAACAAATGTGATAGAATTTTGCTGAATTCTTAAATTAACCATAATATAAAATGATCTAATCGGTTCTCTGCTTGCCGTACCCTAGAAGTTTAATAGTGCATTTTAGTCGCCATTTCATGCGCTTTGAGATGCCGCTTCGCCCAATACGCTATCTGAAATAGGAGCGACGTAAATTAAACAAATGTGATAGAATTTCCCTGAAATCTTATATTAAACAAAATATAAAATGATCTAATCGGGTCTCTGATTGCCCTATCATAGAAGTTTAGCAGTGCATTTTACTCGCCATTCGACGCGCTTTCAGATGCCGCCTAGCCCAGTACGCTACCTGAAGTAGGAGCGACGTAAGTTGAACAAATGTGATAGAATTACGCTGAATTCTTATATTAACCGTAATATAAAATGATATAATCGGGTCTCTGTTTGCCCTATCATAGAAGTTTAATAGTGCATTTTACTCGCCATTTCATGTGCTTTAAGGTGCCGCATAGCCCAATACGCTATCTGGAATAGGAGCGACGTAAATTGAACAAATGTGATAGAATTTCCCCGAATTCTTATATTAACCTTAATGTAAAATGATCTAATCGGGTCTCTGTTCGCCCTACCATAGAAGTCTAATAGTGCATTTCACTCGCCATTTCATGCGCTTTGAGGTGCCGCTTAGCACAATACGCTATTTGAAATAGGGGCGACGTAAATTGAACAAATGTGATAGAATTACGCTGAATCCTTATATTAACCGTAATATAAAATGATCTAATCGGGTCTCTGTTTGCCTTATCCTAGAAGTTTAATAGTGCATTTTACTCGCCATTTCATGAGCTTTGAGATGCCGCTTAGCCCAATACGCTATCTGAAATAGGAGCGAGGTAAATTGAACAAATGTGATAGAATTTTGCTGAATGCTTAAATTAACCACAATATAAAATGATCTAATCGGGACTCTGTTTGCCCTACCCTAGTAATTTAATTGTGCATTTTACTCGCCATTTCATGCGCTTTGAGATGCCGCTTATCCCAATACGCTATCTGAAATAGGAGCGACGTAAGTTGAACAAATGTGATAGAATTTCGCTGAATTCTTATATGAACCAAAATATAAAATGATCTAATCGGGTCTCTGTTTGCCTTATCCTAAAAGTTTAGTATTGCATTTTACTCGCCATTTAATGCGCTTTGAGATGCCGCTTAGCCCAACACGCTATCTGAAATAGGAGCGACGTAAATTGAACAAATGTGATAGAATTTTGCTGAATGCTTAAATTAACCACAATATAAAATGATCTAATCGGGTCTCTGTTTGCCCTACCCTAGTAGTTTAATTGTGCATTTTACTCGCCATTTCATGCGCTTTGAGATGCCGCTTAGCCCAACACGCTATCTGAAATAGGAGCGACGTAAATTGAACAAATGTGATAGAATTTCCCTGAAATCTTATATTAAACAAAATATAAAATGATCTAATCGGGTCACGGATTGCCCTATCATTGAAGTTTAGCAGTGCATTCTACTCGCCATTCCACGCGCTTTAAGATGCCGCATAGCCCAGTACGCTATCTGAAATAGGAGCGACGTAAATTGAACAAATGTGATAAAATTTTGCTGAAATCTTATATTAACCAAAATATAAAATGATCTAATCTGGCCCCTGATTGCCCTAGCATAGAAGTTTAATAGTGCATTTTACTCGCCATTCCGCGCGCTTTAAGATGCCGCATAGCACAGTTCGCTATCTGAAATATGAGCGACGTAAATTGAACAAATGTGATAGAATTTCGCTGAATTCTTATATTAACCAAAATATAAAATGATCTAATCGGGTGTCTGTTTGCCTTATCCTAGAAGTTTAATAGTGCATTTTACTCGCCATTCCGCGCACTTTAAGATGCCGCCTAGCCCAGTACGCTACCTGAAATAGGAGCGACGTAAGTTGAACAAATGTGATAGAATTTTTCTGAATTCATAAATTAACCATAATATAAAATGATTTAATCGGGTCTCTTTACGCCCTACCGTAGAAGTCTACTAGTGCATTTTACTCGCCATTTCATGCTCTTTGAGATGCCGCCTAGCCCAATACGCTATCTGAAATAGGAGCGACGTATGTTGAACAAATGTGGTAGAATTTCGCTGAATTATTTTATTAACCAGAATGTAAAATGATCTAATCTGGTCTCTGTTCGCCCTAGCCTAGAAGTTTAATAGTGGATTTTACTAGGCATTCCACGCGCTTTAAGATGCCGCCTATCCCAGTACGCTATCTGAAATAGGAGCGACCTAAATTGAACGAATGTGATAGAATTTTGCTGATTGCTTAAATTAACCATAATATAAAATGATCTAATCGGGTCTCTGCTTGCCCTACCCTAGAAGTTTAATAGTGC
The DNA here is from genome assembly GCA_916610135.2 of Macropis europaea. Taxonomy (NCBI): domain Eukaryota; kingdom Metazoa; phylum Arthropoda; class Insecta; order Hymenoptera; family Melittidae; genus Macropis; species Macropis europaea. Next base: position 491,954 of record CAKAJE020001574.1, read on the forward strand.
ATTTTAGTCGCCATTTCATGCGCTTTGAGATGCCGCTTCGCCCAATACGCTATCTGAAATAGGAGCGACGTAAATTAAACAAATGTGATAGAATTTCCCTGAAATCTTATATTAAACAAAATATAAAATGATCTAATCGGGTCTCTGATTGCCCTATCATAGAAGTTTAACAGTGCATTTCACTCGTCATTTCATGCGCTTTGACATGCCGCTTAGCCCAATAAGCTATCTGAAATAGGAGCGACGTAAATTGAACAAATGAGATAGAATTTCCCTGAAATCTTATATTAAACAAAATATAAAATGAGCTAATCGGGTCTCTGATTGCCCTATCATAAAAGTTGAGCAGTGCATTTTACTCGCCATTCCACGCGCTTTAAGATGGCGCCTATCCCAGTACGCTATCTGAAATAGGAGCGACGTAAGTTGAACAAATGTGATAGAATTTCGCTGAATTCTTTTATTAATCATAATGTAAAATGATCTAATCGGGTCTCTGTTCGCCCTAGCCTAGAAGTTTAATAGTGCATTTTATTCGCCATTTCATGCGCTTTGAGATGCCGCCTAGCCCAATACGCTATCTGAAATAGGAGCGACGTAAATTGAACAAATGTGATAGAATTTCCTTGATATCTTATATTAAACAAAATATAAAATGATGTAATCGGGTCTCTGATTACTGTGTCATAGAAGTATAGTAGTGCATTTTACTCGCCCTTCCACGCGCTTTAAGATGCCGCCTAGCCCAGTACGCTATCTGAAATAGGAGCGACGTAAGATGAACAAATCTGATAGAATTTCCGTGAATTCTTATATTAACCTTAATGTAAAATGATCTAATCGGGTCTCTGTTCGCCCTACCATAGAAGTCTAATAGTGCATTTCAGTCGCCATTTCATGCACTTTGAGATGCCGCTTAGCCCAATACGCTATTTGAAATAGGAGCGACGTAATTTGAACAAATGTGATAGAATTTCGCTGAATTCTTTTATTAACCATAATGTAAAATGATCTGATCGGGTCTCTGTTCGCCCTAGCCTAGAAGTTTAGTAGTGCATTTTATTCGCCATTTCATGCGCTTTGAGATGCCGCTTAGCCGAATACGCTATCTGAAATAGGAGCGACGTAAATTGAACAAATGTGATACAATATCCCTGAAATCTTATATTAAACAAAATATAAAATGATCTAATCGGGTCTCTGATTGCCCTATCATAGAAGTTTAGTAGTGCATTTTACTCGCCATTCCACGAGCTTTAAGATGCCGCCTAGCACAGTACGCTATCTGAAATAGGAGCGACGTAAGTTGAACAAATGTGATAGAATTTTGCTGAATTCTTAAATTAACCATAATATAAAATGATCTAATCGGGTCTCTGTTTGCCCTACCCTAGAAGTTTAATAGGGCATTTCACTCGACACTTCATGCGCTTTGAGATGCCGCTAAGCCCAATAATGTATCTGAAATAGGAGCGACGAAAATTGAACAAATGTGATAGAATTTCGCTGAATTCTTATATTAACCAAAATATAAAATGATCTAATCGGGTCTCTGATTGCCCTATCATAGAAGTTTGGTAGTGCATTTTACTCGCCATTCCACGCGCTTTAAGATGCCGCCTAGCCCAGTTCGCTATCTGAAATAGGAGCGACGTAAGTTGAACAAATGTGATAGAATTTCGCAGAATTCTTATATTAACCAAAATATAAAATGATCTAATCGGGTCTCTGATTGCCCTACCCTAGAAGTTTAATAGTGCATTTCACTCGACATTTCATGGGCTTTGAGATGCCGCTAAGCACAATAAGCTATCTGGAATAGCAGCGACGTAAATTGAACAAATGTGATAGAATTACGCTGAATTCTTATATTAACCGTAATATAAAATGATCTAATCGGGTCTCTGTTTGCCTTATCCTAGAAGTTTAGTATTGCATTTTACTCGCCATTTCATGCGCTTTGAGATGCCGCTTAGCCCAATACGCTATCTGAAATAGGAGCGACGTAAGTTGAACAAATGTGATAGAATTACGCTGAATTCTTATATTAACCGTAATATAAAATGATGTAATCGGGCCTCTGTTTGCCCTATCATAGAAGTTTGATAGTGCATTTTACTCGCCATTTCATGCGCTTTGAGATGCCGCTTAGCCCAATACGATATCTGAAATAGGAGCGACGTAAATTGAACAAATGTGATAGAATTTCCGTGAATTCTTATATTAACCTCAATGTAAAATGAACTAATCGGGTCTCTGTTCGCCCTACCATAGAAGTCTAATAGTGCATTTCACTCGCCACTACACGCGCTTTAAGATGCCGCCGAGCCCAGTACGGTATCTGAAATAGGAGCGACGTAAATTGAACAAATGTGATAGAATTTCCCTGAAATCTTATATTAAACAAAATATAAAATGATCTAATCGGGTCTCTGATTGCCCTATCATAGAAGTTTAGTAGTGCATTCTACTCGCCATTCCACGCGCTTTAAGATGCCGCCTAGCCCAGTACGCTATCTGAAATAGGAGCGACGTAAATTGAACAAATGTGATAAAATTTTGCTGACATCTTAAATTAACCATAATTTAAAATGATTTAATCGGGTATCTGTTTGCCCTACCCTAGAAGTTTAATAGTGCATTATACTCGCCATTTCATGCGCCTTCGGATGCCGCTTAGCCCAATACGCTATCTGAAATAGGAGCGACGTAAATTGAACAAATGTGATAGAATTTTGCTGAATTCTTAAATTAACCATAATATAAAATGATCTAATCGGGTCTCTGTACGCCCTACCATAGAAATCTAATAGTGCATTTTACTCGCCATTTCATGCGCTTTGAGATGCCGCCTAGCCCAGTACGGTATCTGAAATAGGAGCTACGTAAGTTGAACAAATGTGATAGAATTACGCTGAATTCTTATATTAACCGTAATATAAAATGATGTAATCGGGCCTCCGTTTGCCCTATCATAGAAGTTTGATAGTGCATTTTACTCGCCATTTCATGTGCTTTAAGCTGCCGCATAGCCCAACACGCTATCTGGAATAGGAGCGACGTAAATTGAACAAATGTGATAGAATTTCCCTGAATTCTTATATTAACCTTAATGTAAAATGATCTAATCGTGTCTCTGTTCGCCCTACCATAGAAGTCTAATAGTGCATTTCACTCGCCATTTCATGCGCTTTGAGATGCCGCTTAGCACAATACGCTATTTGAAATAGGGGCGACGTAAATTGAACAAATGTGATAGAATTACGCTGCATTCTTATATTAACCGTAATATAAAATGATCTAATCGGGTCTCTGTTTGTCTTATCCTAGAAGATTAATAGTGCATTTTACTCGCCATTTCATGCGCTTTGAGATGCCGCTTAGCCCAATACGCTATCTGAAATAGGAGCGACGTAAATTGAACAAATGTGATAGAATTTCGCTGAATTCTTAAATTAACCATAATATAAAATGATCTAATCGGGTCTCTGTTTGACCTACCCTAGAAGTTTAATAGTGCATTTTACTCGCCATTTCATGTGCTTTGAGATGCCGCATAGCCCAATACGCTATCTGGAATAGGAGAGACGTAAATTGATCAATTGTGATAGAATTTCCCTGAATTCTTATATTAACCTTAATGTAAAATGATCTAATCGGGTCTCTGTTCGCCCTACCATAAAGTCTAATAGTGCATTTCACTCGCCATTTCATGCGCTTTGAGATGCCGCTTAGCCCAATACGCTATCTGAAATAGGAGCGACGTAAATTGAACAAATGTGATAGAATCTTGCTGAATTCTTAAATTAACGATAATATTAGATGATGTAATCGGGACTCTGCTTGCCCTACCCTAGAAGTTTAATAGGGCATTTCACTCGCCATTTCATGCGCTTTGAGATGCCGCTTAGCCCAATACGCTATCTGAAATAAGAGCGACGTAAATTGAAGAAATGCGATAGAATTTCCCTAAAATCTTATATTAAAGAAAATATAAAATGATCTATTCGGGTCTCTGATTGCCCTATCATAGAAGTTTAGTAGTGCATTTTACTCGCCATTCCACGCGCTTTAAGATGCCGCCTAGCGCAGTACGCTACCTGAAATAGGAGCGACGTAAGTTGAACAAATGTGATAGAATTACGCTGAATTCTTATATTAACCGTAATATAAAATGATATAATCGGGTCTCTGTTTGCCCTATCATAGAAGTTTAATAGTGCATTTCACTCGCCATTTCATGCGCTTTGAGATGCCGCTTAGCCCAATACGCTATCTGAAATGGGAGCGACGTAAATTGAACAAATGTGATAGAATTTTGCTGAATTCTTAAATTCACCATAATATTAGATGATGTAATCGGGTCTCTGCTTGCCCTACCCTAGAAGTTTAATAGTGCATTTTACTCGCCATTTCATGCGCTTTGAGATGCCGCTTAGCCCAATACGCTATCTGAAATAGGAGCGACGTAAATTGAACAAATGTGATAGAATTTTGCTGAATTCTTAAATTAACCATAATATAAAATGATCTAATCGGGTGTCTGTTTGCCCTACCCTAGAAGCTTAATATTGCATTTTACTCGCCATTTCATGCGCTTTTTGATGCCGCCTAGCCGAATACGCTATCTGAAATAGGAGCGACGTAAATTGAACAAATGCGATAGAATTTCCCTGAAATCTTATATTAAACAAAATATAAAATGATCTAATCGGGTCTCTGATTGCCCTATCATAGAAGTTTAATAGTGCATTTTACTCGCCATTCCACGCGCTTTATGATGCCGCCTAGCCCAGTACGGTACCTGAAATAGGAGCTACGTAAGTTGAACAAATGTGATAGAATTACGCTGAATTCTTATATTAACCGTAATATAAAATGATGTAATCTGGCCTCTGTTTGCCCTATCATAGAAGTTTGATAGTGCATTTTACTCGCCATTTCATGTGCTTTAAGCTGCCGCATAGCCCAATACGCTATCTGGAATAGGAGCGACGTAAATTGGACAAATGTGATAGAATTACGCCGTATTCTTATATTAACCGTAATATAAAATGATCTTATCGGGTCTCTGTTTGCCCTACTCTAGAAGTTTAATAGTGCATTTCACTCGCCATTTCATGCGCCTTCAGATGCCGCTTAGCCCAATACGCTATCTGAAATAGGAGCGACCTAAATTGAACAAATGTGATAGAATTTCGCTGAATTCTTTTATTAACCATAATGTAATATGATCTAATCGGGTCTCTGTTCGCCCTACCCTAGAAGTTTAATAGTGCATTTCACTCCTCATTTCATGCGGTTTGAGATGCCCCTTAGCTCAATAAGCTATCTGAAATAGGAGCGACGTAAATTGAATAAATGTGATAGAATTTTGCTGAATTCTTATATTAACCAAAACATAAAATGATCTAATCGGGTCTCTGAGTGCCCTATCATAGAAGTTTAATAGTGCATTTTACTCGCCATTCCACGCGCTTTAAGCTGACGCCTAGCCCAGTACGCTATCTGAAATAGGAGCGACGTAAATTGAACAAATGTGATAGAATTTTGCTGAATTCTTAAATTAACCATAATATAAAATGATCTAATCGGGTCTCTGTTTGCCCTACCCTAGAACTTTAATAGTGCATTTTACTCGCCATTTCATGCGCTTTGAGATGCCGCTTAGCCCAATACGCTATCTGAAATAGGAGCGACGTAAATTGAACAAATGTGATAGAATTTCGCTGAATTCTTATATTAACCAAAATATAAAATGATCTAATCGGGTCTCTGAGTGCCCTATCATAGAAGTTTAATAGTGCATTTTACTCGCCATTCCACGCGCTTTAAGCTGACGCCTAGCACAGTACGCTATCTGAAATAGGAGCGACGTAAGTTGAACAAATGTGATAGAATTTCCTTGAAATCTTATATTAAACAAAATATAAAATGATGTAATCGGGTCTCTGATTACTGTATCATAGAAGTATAGTAGTGCATTTTACTCGCCCTTCCACGCGCTTTAAGATGCCGCCTAGCCCAGTACGCTATCTGAAATAGGAGCGACGTAAGATGAACAAATGTGATAGAATTTCCGTGAATTCTTATATTAACCTTAATGTAAAATGATCTAATCGGGTCTCTGTTCGCCCTAGCCTAGAAGTTTAATAGTGCATTTTACTCGCCATTTCATGCGCTTTGAGATGCCGCTTAGCCCAATACGCTATCTGAAATAGGAGCGACGTAAATTGAACGAATGTGATAGTATTTCGCTGAATTCTTAAATTAACCATAATATAAAATGATGTAATCGGGTCTCTGATTACTGTTTCATAGAAGTATAGTAGTGCATTTTACTCGACATTTCATGCGCTTGGAGGTGCCGCTTAGCCCAATACGCTATCTGAAATAGGAGCGACGTAAATTGAACAAATGTGATAGAATTTCGTTGAATTCTTAAATTAACCATAATATACCATGATCTAATCGGGTCTCTGTTCGCCCTAGCCTAGAAGTTTAATAGTGCATTTTACTCGCCCTTCCACGCGCTTTAAGATGCCGCCTAGCCCAGTACGCTATCTCAAGCAGGTGCGGCGTAAGTTGAACAAATGTGATAGAATTACGCTGAATTCTTATATTATCCGTAATATAAAATGATCTAATCGGGTCTCTGTTCGCCCTAGCCTAGAAGTATAATAGTGCATTTTACTCGCCATTTCATGCGCTTTGAGATGCCGCTTAGCCCAATACGATATCTGAAATAGGAGCGTCGTAAATTGAACAAATGTGATAGAATTTCGCTGAATTCTGAAATTAACTATAATATAAAATGATCTAATCGGGTCTCTGTTTGCCCTACCCTAGAAGTTTAATAGTGCATTTTACTCGCCATTCCACGCGCTTTAAGATGCCGCCTAGCCCAGTACGCTATCTGAAATAGGAGCGACGTAAATTGAACAAATGTGATAGAATTTCGCTGAATTCTTTTATTAACCATAATGTAAAATGATCTAATCGGGTCTCTGTTCGCCCTAGCCTAGAAGTTTAATAGTGCATTTTACTCGCCATTTCATGCGCTTTGAGATGCCGCTTAGCCCAATACGCTATCTGAAATAGGAACGACGTAAATTGAACAAATGTGATAGAATTTCGCTGAATTCTTTTATTAACCATAATGTAAAATGATCTAATCGGGTCTCTGTTCGCCCTAGCCTAGAAGTTTAATAGTGGATGTTACTCGCCATTCCACGCGCATTAAGATGCCGCCTAGCCCAGTACGCTATCTGAAATAGGAGCGACCTAAATTGAACAAATGTGATAGAATTTTGCTGAATTCTTTTATTAACCATAATGTAAAATGATCTAATCGGGTCTCTGTTCGCCCTAGCCTAGAAGTTTAATAGTTGATGTTACTCGCCATTCCACGCGCATTAAGATGCCGCCTAGCCCAGTACGCCATCTGAAATAGGAGCGACCTAAATTGAACAAATGTGATAGAATTTTGCTGAATCCTTAAATTAACCATAATATAAAATGATCTAATCGGGTCACTGCTTGTCCTACCCTAGAAGTTTAATAGTGCATTTTACTCGTCATTTCATGCGCTTTGAGATGCCGCTTTGCCCATTACGCTATCTGAAATAGGAGCGACGTAAATTGAACGAATGTGATAGTATTTCGCTGAATTCTTTTATTAACCATAATGTAAAATGATCTAATCGGGTCTCTGTTCGCCCCAGCCTAGAAGTTTAATAGTGCATTTTACTCGCCATTTCATGCGCTTTGAGATGCCGCTTAGCCCAATACGCTAACTGAAATAGGAGCGACGTAAATTGAATAAATGTGATAGAATTTCGCTGAATTCTTATATTAACCAAAATATAAAATGATCTAATCGGGTCACTGCTTGTCCTACCCTAGAACTTTAATAGTGCATTTTACTCCTCATTTCATGCACTTTGAGATACCGCTTAGCCCAATACGATATCTGAAATAGGAGCGACGTAAATTGAACAAATGTGATAGAATTTCGCTGAATTCTTTTATTAACCATAATGTAAAATGATCTAACCGGGTCTCTGTTCGCCCTAGCCTACAACTTTAATAGTGCATTTTATTCGCCATTTCATACGCTTTGAGATGCCGCTTAGCCCAATACGCTATCTGAAATAGGAGCGACGTAAATTGAACAAATGTGATAGAATTTCGCTGAATCCTTATATTAACCAAAATATAAAATGATCTAATCGGGTCTCTTATTGCCCTATCATAGAAGTTTCATTGTGCATTTTACTCGCCATTCCGCACGCTTTAAGATGCCGCCTAGCCCAGTACGCTATCTGAAATAGGAGCGACGTAAGTTGAACAAATGTGATACTATTACGCTGAATTCTTATATTATCCATAATATAAAATGATATAATCGGGTCTGTGCTTGCGTTGCCCTAGAAGTTTAATAGTGCATTTTACTCGCCATTTCATGCGCTTTGAGATGCCGCTTAGCCCAATACGCTATCTGAAATAGGAGCGACGTAAATTGAACAAATGTGATAGAATTTCGCTGAATTCTTTTATTAACCATAATGTAAAATGATCTAACCGGGTCTCTGTTCGCCCTAGCCTACAACTTTAATAGTGCATTTTATTCGCCATTTCATACGCTTTGAGATGCCGCATAGCCCAATACGCTATCTGAAATAGGAGCGACGTAAATTGAACAAATGTGATAGAATTTCGCTGAATTCTTATATTAACCGTAATATAAAATGGTCTAATCGGGTCTCCGTTTGCCTTATGCTAGAAGTTTAATAGTGCATTTTTCTCGCCATTCCACGCGCTTTAAGATACCGCGTGGCCCAGTACGCTATCTGAAATAGGAGCGACGTAAATTGAACAAATGTGATAGAATTTTGCTGAATTCTTAAATTAACCATAATATAAAATGATGTAATCGGGTCTCTGTTCGCCCTACCCAAGAAGTTTAATAGTGCATTTCTCTCGTCATTTCATGCGCTTTGAGATGCCGCATAGCCCAATACGCTATCTGAAATAGGAGCGACGTAAATTGAACAAATGTGATAGAATTTCGCTGAATTCTTATATTAACCGTAATATAAAATGGTCTAATCGGGTCTCCGTTTGCCTTATGCTAGAAGTTTAATAGTGCATTTTTCTCGCCATTCCACGCGCTTTAAGATACCGCGTGGCCCAGTACGCTATCTGAAATAGGAGCGACGTAAATTGAACAAATGTGATAGAATTTTGCTGAATTCTTAAATTAACCATAATATAAAATGATGTAATCGGGTCTCTGCTCGCCCTACCCAAGAAGTTTAATAGTGCATTTCTCTCGTCATTTCATGCGCTTTGAGATGCCGCATAGCCCAATACGCTATCTGAAATAGGAGCGACGTAAATTGACAAATGTGATAGAATTTCGCTGAATTCTTATATTAACCGTAATATAAAATGATCTAATCGGGTCTCTGTTTGCCTTACCCTAGAAGTTTAATAGTGCATTTTACTCGCCATTTCATGCGCTTTGAGATGCCGCTTAGCCCAATATGCTATCTGATATAGGAGCGACGTAAAATGAACAAATGTGATAGGATTTCGCTGAATTCTTATATTAAAGAAAATATAAAATGATCTAAACGGGACTCTGATTGCCCTATCATAGAAGTTTAGTAGTGCATTTTACTCGCCCTTCCACGCGCTTTAAGATGCCGCATAGCCCAGTACACTATCTGAAATAGGAGCGACGTAAATTGAAAAAATGTGATAGAATTTCGCTGAATTCTTATATTAACCAAAATATAAAATGATCTAATGGGGTCTCTGTTTGCCCTACCCTAGAAGTTTAATAGTGCATTTTACTCGCCCTTTCGTGCGCTTTGAGATGCCGCTTAGCCCAATACGCTATCTGAAATTGGAGCGACGTAAATTGAACAAATGTGATAGAAGTTCCCTGAATACTTATATTAACCTTAATATAAAATGATGTAATCGGGTCTATGTTCGCCCTACCCAAGAAGTTTAATAGTGCATTTCTCTCGTCATGTCATGCGCTTTGAGATGCCGCTTGGCCCAATAGCTATCTGAAATAGGAGCGACGTAAATTGAACAAATGTGATAGAATTTCCCTGAAATCTTATATTAACCGTAATATAAAATGATCTAATCGGGTCTCTGTTTGCATTACCCTAGAAGTTTAATAGTGCATTTTACTCGCCTTTCCACGCGCTTTAAGATGCCGCCTATCCGAGTACGCTATCTGAAATAGGAGCGACGTAAGTTGAACAAATGTGATAGAATAACGCTGAATTCTTATATTATCCGTAATATAAAACGGTCTAATCGGATCTCCGTTTGCCTTATCCTAGAAGTTTATTAGTGCATTTTACTCGTCATTCCATGCGCTTTGAGATGCCGCTTAGCCCAATACGCTATCTGAAATAGGAGCGATGTAAATTGAACAAATGTGATAGAATTTTGCTGAATTCTTAAATTAACCATAATATAAAATGATGTAATCGGGTCTCTGTTCGCCCTACCCAAGAAGTTTAATAGTGCATTTCTCTCGTCATTTCATGCGCTTTGAGATGCCGCTTAGCGCAATAGCTATCTGAAATAGGAGCGACGTAAATTGAACAAATGTGATAGAATTTCCCTGAAATCTTATATTAAAGAAAATATAAAATGATCTAAACGGGACTCTGACTGCCCTATCATAGAAGTTTAGTAGTGCATTTTACTCGCCCTTCCACGCGCTTTAAGATGCCGCCTAGCCCAGTACACTATCTGAAATAGGAGCGACGTAAATTGAACAAATGTGATAGAATTTCGCTGAATTCTTATATTAACCAAAATATAAAATGTTTTAATGGGGTCTCTGTTTGCCCTACCCTAGAAGTTTAATAGCGCATTTTACTCGCCCTTTCGTGCGCTTTGAGATGCCGCTTAGCCCAATACGCTGTCTGAAATAGGAGCGACGTAAATTGAACAAATGTGATAGAAGTTCCCTGAATACTTATATTAACCTTAATGTAAAATGATCTAATCGGGTCTCTGTTCGCCATGCCCTAGAAGTTTAATAGTGCATTTTACTCGCCATTTCATGCGCTTTGAGATGCCGCTTAGCCCAATACGCTATCTGAAATAGGAGCGACGTAAAATGAACAAATGTGATAGGATTTCGCTGAATTCTTAAATTAACCATAATATAAAATGATGTAATCGGGTCTCTGTTCGCCCTACCCAAGAAGTTTAATAGTGCATTTCTCTCGTCATTTCATGCGCTTTGAGATGCCGCTTAGCGCAATAGCTATCTGAAATAGGAGCGACGTAAATTGAACAAATGTGATAGAATTTCGCTGAATTCTTATATTAACCAAAATATAAAATGATCTAATGGGGTCTCTGTTCGCCCTACCCAAGAAGTTTAATAGTGCATTTCTCTCGCCATTTCATACGCTTTGAGATGCCGCTTAGCCCAATACGCTATCTGAAATAGGAGCGACGTAAATTGAACAAATGTGATAGAATTTCGCTGAATCCTTATATTAACCAAAATATAAAATGATCTAATCGGGTCTCTTATTGCCCTATCATAGAAGTTTCATTGTGCATTTTACTCGCCATTCCGCACGCTTTAAGATGCCGCCTAGCCCAGTACGCTATCTGAAATAGGAGCGACGTAAGTTGAACAAATGTGATACTATTACGCTGAATTCTTATATTATCCATAATATAAAATGATATAATCGGGTCTGTGCTTGCGTTGCCCTAGAAGTTTAATAGTGCATTTTACTCGCCATTTCATGCGCTTTGAGATGCCGCTTAGCCCAATACGCTATCTGAAATAGGAGCGACGTAAATTGAACAAATGTGATAGAATTTCGCTGAATTCTTTTATTAACCATAATGTAAAATGATCTAACCGGGTCTCTGTTCGCCCTAGCCTACAACTTTAATAGTGCATTTTATTCGCCATTTCATACGCTTTGAGATGCCGCATAGCCCAATACGCTATCTGAAATAGGAGCGACGTAAATTGAACAAATGTGATAGAATTTCGCTGAATTCTTATATTAACCGTAATATAAAATGGTCTAATCGGGTCTCCGTTTGCCTTATGCTAGAAGTTTAATAGTGCATTTTTCTCGCCATTCCACGCGCTTTAAGATACCGCGTGGCCCAGTACGCTATCTGAAATAGGAGCGACGTAAATTGAACAAATGTGATAGAATTTTGCTGAATTCTTAAATTAACCATAATATAAAATGATGTAATCGGGTCTCTGTTCGCCCTACCCAAGAAGTTTAATAGTGCATTTCTCTCGTCATTTCATGCGCTTTGAGATGCCGCATAGCCCAATACGCTATCTGAAATAGGAGCGACGTAAATTGAACAAATGTGATAGAATTTCGCTGAATTCTTATATTAACCGTAATATAAAATGGTCTAATCGGGTCTCCGTTTGCCTTATGCTAGAAGTTTAATAGTGCATTTTTCTCGCCATTCCACGCGCTTTAAGATACCGCGTGGCCCAGTACGCTATCTGAAATAGGAGCGACGTAAATTGAACAAATGTGATAGAATTTTGCTGAATTCTTAAATTAACCATAATATAAAATGATGTAATCGGGTCTCTGCTCGCCCTACCCAAGAAGTTTAATAGTGCATTTCTCTCGTCATTTCATGCGCTTTGAGATGCCGCATAGCCCAATACGCTATCTGAAATAGGAGCGACGTAAATTGACAAATGTGATAGAATTTCGCTGAATTCTTATATTAACCGTAATATAAAATGATCTAATCGGGTCTCTGTTTGCCTTACCCTAGAAGTTTAATAGTGCATTTTACTCGCCATTTCATGCGCTTTGAGATGCCGCTTAGCCCAATATGCTATCTGATATAGGAGCGACGTAAAATGAACAAATGTGATAGGATTTCGCTGAATTCTTATATTAAAGAAAATATAAAATGATCTAAACGGGACTCTGATTGCCCTATCATAGAAGTTTAGTAGTGCATTTTACTCGCCCTTCCACGCGCTTTAAGATGCCGCATAGCCCAGTACACTATCTGAAATAGGAGCGACGTAAATTGAAAAAATGTGATAGAATTTCGCTGAATTCTTATATTAACCAAAATATAAAATGATCTAATGGGGTCTCTGTTTGCCCTACCCTAGAAGTTTAATAGTGCATTTTACTCGCCCTTTCGTGCGCTTTGAGATGCCGCTTAGCCCAATACGCTATCTGAAATTGGAGCGACGTAAATTGAACAAATGTGATAGAAGTTCCCTGAATACTTATATTAACCTTAATATAAAATGATGTAATCGGGTCTATGTTCGCCCTACCCAAGAAGTTTAATAGTGCATTTCTCTCGTCATGTCATGCGCTTTGAGATGCCGCTTGGCCCAATAGCTATCTGAAATAGGAGCGACGTAAATTGAACAAATGTGATAGAATTTCCCTGAAATCTTATATTAACCGTAATATAAAATGATCTAATCGGGTCTCTGTTTGCATTACCCTAGAAGTTTAATAGTGCATTTTACTCGCCTTTCCACGCGCTTTAAGATGCCGCCTATCCGAGTACGCTATCTGAAATAGGAGCGACGTAAGTTGAACAAATGTGATAGAATAACGCTGAATTCTTATATTATCCGTAATATAAAACGGTCTAATCGGATCTCCGTTTGCCTTATCCTAGAAGTTTATTAGTGCATTTTACTCGTCATTCCATGCGCTTTGAGATGCCGCTTAGCCCAATACGCTATCTGAAATAGGAGCGATGTAAATTGAACAAATGTGATAGAATTTTGCTGAATTCTTAAATTAACCATAATATAAAATGATGTAATCGGGTCTCTGTTCGCCCTACCCAAGAAGTTTAATAGTGCATTTCTCTCGTCATTTCATGCGCTTTGAGATGCCGCTTAGCGCAATAGCTATCTGAAATAGGAGCGACGTAAATTGAACAAATGTGATAGAATTTCCCTGAAATCTTATATTAAAGAAAATATAAAATGATCTAAACGGGACTCTGACTGCCCTATCATAGAAGTTTAGTAGTGCATTTTACTCGCCCTTCCACGCGCTTTAAGATGCCGCCTAGCCCAGTACACTATCTGAAATAGGAGCGACGTAAATTGAACAAATGTGATAGAATTTCGCTGAATTCTTATATTAACCAAAATATAAAATGTTTTAATGGGGTCTCTGTTTGCCCTACCCTAGAAGTTTAATAGCGCATTTTACTCGCCCTTTCGTGCGCTTTGAGATGCCGCTTAGCCCAATACGCTGTCTGAAATAGGAGCGACGTAAATTGAACAAATGTGATAGAAGTTCCCTGAATACTTATATTAACCTTAATGTAAAATGATCTAATCGGGTCTCTGTTCGCCATGCCCTAGAAGTTTAATAGTGCATTTTACTCGCCATTTCATGCGCTTTGAGATGCCGCTTAGCCCAATACGCTATCTGAAATAGGAGCGACGTAAAATGAACAAATGTGATAGGATTTCGCTGAATTCTTAAATTAACCATAATATAAAATGATGTAATCGGGTCTCTGTTCGCCCTACCCAAGAAGTTTAATAGTGCATTTCTCTCGTCATTTCATGCGCTTTGAGATGCCGCTTAGCGCAATAGCTATCTGAAATAGGAGCGACGTAAATTGAACAAATGTGATAGAATTTCGCTGAATTCTTATATTAACCAAAATATAAAATGATCTAATGGGGTCTCTGTTTGCCCTACCCTAGAAGTTTAATAGTGCATTTTACTCGCCCTTTCGTGCGCTTTGAGATGCCGCTTAGCCCAATACGCTGTCTGAAATAGAAGCGACGTAAATTGAACAAATGTGATAGAAGTTCCCTGAATACTTATATTAACCTTAATATAAAATGATGTAATCGGGTCTCTGTTCGCCCTACCCAAGAAGTTTAATAGTGCATTTCTCTCGTCATTTCATGCGCTTTGAGATGCCGCTTAGCGCAATAGCTATCTGAAATAGGAGCGACGTAAATTGAACAAATGTGATAGAATTTCCCTGAAATCTTATATTAAAGAAAATATAAAATGATCTAATCGGGACTCTGATTGCCCCATCATAGACGTTTAGTAGTGCATTTTACTCGCCCTTCCACGCGCCTTAAGATGCCGCCTATCCCAGTACACTATCTGAAATAGGAGCGACGTAAATTGAAAAAATGTGATAGAATTACGCTGAATACTTATATTAACCAAAATATAAAATGATCTAATGGGGTCTCTGTTTGCCCTACCCTAGAAGTTTAATAGTGCATTTTACTCGCCATTTCTTGCGCTTTGAGATGCCGCTTAGCCCAATACGCTGTCTGAAATAGGAGCGACGTAAAATGAACAAATGTGATAGGATTTCGCTGAATTCTTAAATTAAACATAATATAAAATGATCTAATCGGGTCTATATGTGCCCAACCCTAGAAGCTTAATAGTGCATTTTACTCGCCATTTCCTGCGCTTTGAGATGCCGCTTAGCCCAATACGCTATCTGAAATAGGAGCGACGTAAATTGAACAAATGTGATAGAATTTCGCTGAATTCTTATATTAACCAAAATATAAAATGATCTAATCGGGTCTCTGATTGCCCTACCCTAGAAGTTTAATAATGCATTTTACTCGCCATTTCATGCGCTTTGAGATGCCGCTTAGCCCAATACGCTATCTGAAGTAGGAGCGACGTAAATTGAACAAATGTGATAGAATTTCGCTGAATTCTTATATTAACCAAAATATAAAATGATCTAATCGGGTCTCTGATTGCCCTACCCTAGAAGTTTAATAGTGCATTTTACTCGCCATTTCATGCGCTTTGAGTTGCCGCCTAGCCCAGTACGCTATCTGAAATAGGAGCTACGTAAGTTGAACAAATGTCACAGAATTACGCTGAATTCTTATGTTAACCGTAATATAAAATGATCTAATCGGGTCTCTGTTTGCCTTATCCTAGAAGTTTAAGAGTGCATTTTACTCGCCATTTCTTGCGCTTTGAGATGCCACTTAGCACAAGTCGCTATCTGAAACAGGAGCGATGTAAATTGAACAAATGTGATAGAATTTCGCTGAATTCTTATATTAACCAAAATATAAAATGATCTTATCGGGTCTCTGATTGCCCTATCATAGAAGTTTAATAGTGCATTTTACTCGCCATTCCACGCGCTTTAAGATGCCGCCTAGCCCAGTACGCTATCTGAAATAGGAGCTACGTAAGTTGAACGAATGTGACAGAGTTACGCTGATTTCTTATATTAACCGTAATATAAAATGATCTAATCGGGTCTTTGTTCGCCCTACCCAAGAAGTTTAATAGTGCATTCCACTCGTAATTCATGCGCTTTGCGATGCCGCTTAGCCCAATACGCTATCTGAAATAGGAGCGACGTAAATTGAACAAATGTGATAGAATTTCGCTGAATTCTTATATTAACCAAAATATAAAATGATCTAATCCGGTCTCTGTTTGCCCTACCCTAGAAGTTGAATAGGGCATTGTACGAGCCATTTCTTGCGCTTTGAGATGCAGCTTAGCCCAATACGCTATCTGAAATAGGAGCGACGTAAATTGAACAAATGTTATAGAATTTCGCTGAATTCATATTTTAACCTTAATGTAAAATGATCTAATCGGGTCTTTGTTCGCCCTACCCTAGAAGTTTAATAGTGCATTTCACTCGTCATTTCATGCGCTTTGAGTTGCCGCTTAGCCCAATAAGCTATCTGAAATAGGAGCGACGTAAATTGAACAAGCGTGATAGAACTTCGCTGAATTCTTATATTAACCGTAATATAAAATGTTCTTATCGGGTCTCTAATTGCCCCACCCTAGAAGTTTAATAGTGCATTTTACTCGCCCTTGCGTGCGCTTTGAGATGCCGCTTAGCCCAATACGCTATCTGAAATAGGAGCGACGTAAATTGAACAAATGTGATAGAATTTCGCTGGATTCTTATATTAACCAAAATATAAAATGAACTAATCGGGTCTCTGATTGCCCTATCATAGAAGTTTAATAGTGCATTTTACTCGCCATTCCACGCGGTTTAAGTTGCCGCCTAGCCCAGTACGCTATCTGAAATAGGAGCTACGTAACTTGAACAAATGTGACAGAATTACGCTGAATTCTTATATTAACCGTAATATAAAATGATCTAATCGGGTCTCTGTTTGCCTTATCCTAGAAGTTTAATAGTGCATTTTACTCGTCAATTCATGCGCTTTGCGATGCCGCTTAGCCCAATAAGCTATCTGAAATAG
The DNA here is from genome assembly GCA_916610135.2 of Macropis europaea. Taxonomy (NCBI): domain Eukaryota; kingdom Metazoa; phylum Arthropoda; class Insecta; order Hymenoptera; family Melittidae; genus Macropis; species Macropis europaea. The sequence goes on from CAKAJE020001574.1 coordinate 509,253, forward strand.
GAGCGACGTAAATTGAACAAATGTGATAGAATTTCGCTGAATTCTTATATTAACCAAAATATAAAATGATCTAATCGGGTCTCTGATTGCCCTATCATAGAAGTTTAACAGTGCATTTTACTCGCCATTCCACGCGCTTTAAGTTGCCGCCTAGCCCAGCAAGCTATCTGAAATAGGAGCTACGTAAATTGAACAAATGTGATAGAATTTCCCTGAAATCTTATATTAAACAAAATATAAAATGATCTAATCGGGTCTCTGATTGCTCTATCATAGAAGTTTAGTAGTGCATTTTACTCGCCCTTCCACGCGCTTTAAGATGCCGCCTAGCCCAGTACGCTATCTGAAATAGGAGCGACGTAAGATGAACAAATGTGATAGAATTACGCTGAATTCTTATATTAACCGTAATATAAAATGATCTAATCGGGTCTCTGATTGCCCTACCCTAGAAGTTTAATAGTGCATTTTACTCCCCATTTCATGCGCTTTGAGATGCCGCTTAGCCCAATACGCTATCTGAAATAGGAGCGACGTAAATTAAACAAATGTGATAGAATTTCGCTGAATTCTTATATTAACCAAAATATAAAATGATCTAACCGGGTCTCTGATTGCCCTATCATAGAAGTTTAATAGTACATTTTACTCGCCACTCCACGCGCTTTAAGATGCCGCCTATCCCAGTACGCTATCTGAAATAGGAGGGACGTAAATTGAACAAATGTGTTAGAATTTTGCTGAATTCTTATATTAACCAAAATATAAAATGATCTAAGCGGGTCTCTGATTGCCCTATCATAGAAGCTTAATAGTGCATTTTACTCGCCATTCCACGCGCTTTAAGTTGCCGCCTAGCCCAGCACGCTATCTGAAATAGGAGCTACGTAAGTTGAACAAATGTCACAGAATTACGCTGAATTCTTATATTAACCGTAATATAAAATGATCTAATCGGGTCTCTGTTTGCCTTATCCTAGAAGTTTAATAGTGCATTTTACTCGCCATTTCTTGCGCTTTGAGATGCCGCTTAGCCCAGTACGCTATCTGAAATAGGAGCGACGTAAATTGAACAAATGTGTTAGAATTTTGCTGAATTCTTATATTAACCAAAATATAAAATGATCTAAGCGGGTCTCTGATTGCCCTATCATAGAAGCTTAATAGTGCATTTTACTCGCCATTCCACGCGCTTCAAGTTGCCGCCTAGCCCAGCACGCTATCTGAAATAGGAGCTACGTAAGTTGAACAAATGTCACAGAATTACGCTGAATTCTTATATTAACCGTAATATAAAATGATCTAATCGGGTCTCTGTTTGCCTTATCCTAGAAGTTTAATAGTGCATTTTACTCGCCATTTCTTGCGCTTTGAGATGCCGCTTAGCCCAGTACGCTATCTGAAATAGGAGCGACGTAAATTGAACAAATGTGATAGAATTTCGCTGAATTCTTATATTAACCAAAATATAAAATGATCTATTCCGGTCTCTGTTTGCCCTACCCTAGAAGTTTAATAGTGCATTTTACGAGCCATTTATTGCGCTTTGAGATGCAGCTTAGCCCAATACGCTATCTGAAATAGGAGCGACGTAAATTGAACAAATGTGATAGAACTTCGCTGAATTCTTATATTAACCGTAATATAAAATGATCTGATCGGGTCTCCGTTTGCCTTATGCTAGAAGTTTAATAGTGCATTTTACTCGCCATTCCACGCGCTTTAAGTTGCCGCCTAGCCCAGTACGCTATCTGAAATAGGAGCTACGTAAGTTGAACAAATGTCACAGAATTACGCTGAATTCTTATATTAACCGTAATATAAAATGATCTAATGGGGTCTCTGTTTGCCCTACCCTAGAAGTGTAATAGTGCATTTTACTCGCCATTTCTTGCGCTTTGAGATGCCGCTTAGCACAAGTCGCTATCTGAAATAGGAGCGATGTAAATTGAACAAATGTGATAGAATTTCGCTGAATTCTTATATTAACCTTAATGTAAAATGATCTAATCGGGTCTTCGTTTGCTCTACCCTAGAAGTTTAACAGTGCATTTCACTCGTCATTTCATGCGCTCTGAGTTGCCGCTTAGCCCAATAAGCTATCTGAAATAGGAGCGACGTAAATTGAACAAATGTGATAGAACTTCGCTGAATTCTTATATTAACCGTAATATAAAATGATCTGATCGGGTCTCTGCTTGCCCCACCCTAGAAGTTTAATAGTGCATTTTACTCGCCCTTTCGTGCGCTTTGAGATGCCGCTTAGCCCAATACGCTAACTGCAATAGGAGCGACGTAAACTGAACAAATGTGATAGAATTTCGCTGGATTCTTATATTAACCAAAATATAAAATGAACTAATCGGGTCTCTGATTGCCCTATCATAGAAGTTTAATAGTGCATTTTACTCGCCATTCCACGCGGTTTAAGTTGCCGCCTAGCCCAGTACGCTATCTGAAATAGGAGCTACGTAACTTGAACAAATGTGACAGAATTACGCTGAATTCTTATATTAACCGTAATATAAAATGATCTAATCGGGTCTCTGTTTGCCTTATCCTAGAAGTTTAATAGTGCATTTTACTCGCCATTTCATGCGCTTTGAGATGCCGCTTAGCCCAATAAGCTATCTGAAATAGGAGCGATGTAACTTGAACAAATGTGATAGAATTTCGCTGAATTCTTAAATTAACCATAATATGAAATGACCTAATCGGGTCTCTGTTTGCCCTACCCTAGAAGTTTAATAGAGCATTTTACTCGTCATTTCATGCGCTTTGAGATGCCGCCTAGCCCAGTACGCTATCTGAAATAGGAGCGACGTAAATTGAACAAATGTGATAGAATTTCGCTGAATTCTTTTATTTACCATAATGTTAAATGATGTAATCGGGTCTCTGTTCGCCCTACCTAAGAAGTTTAATAGTGCATTTCTCTCGTCATTTCATGCGCTTTGAGATGCCGCTTAGCCCAATAGCTATCTGAAATAGGAGCGACGTAAATTGAACAAATGTGATTGAATTTCCCTGAAATCTTATATTAACCGTAATATAAAATGATCTAATCGGGTCTCTGTTTGCATTACCCGAGAAGTTTAATAGTGCATTTTACTCGCCATTCCACGCGCTTTAAGATGCCGCCTATCCGAGTACGCTTTCTGAAATAGGAGCGACGTAAGTTGAACAAATGTGATAGAATAACGCTGAATTCTTATATTAACCGTAATATAAAATGGTCTAATCGGGTCTCCGTTTGCCTTATCCTAGAAGTTTAATAGTGCATTTTACTCGCCATTTCATGCGCATTGAGATGCCGCTTAGCCCAATACGCTATTTGAAATAGGAGCGATGTAAATTGAACAAATGTGATAGAATTTCGCTGAATTCTGTAATTAACCATAATATGAAATGACCTAATCGGGTCTCTGTTCGCCCTACCCAAGAAGTTTAATAGTGCATTTCTCTCGTCATTTCATACGCTTTGAGATGCCGCTTAGCCCAATACGCTATCTGAAATAGGAGCGACGTAAATTGAACAAATGTGATAGAATTTCCCTGAAATCTTATATTAAACAATACATAAAATGATCTAAACGGGACTCTGATTGCCCTACCATAGAAGTTTAGTAGTGCATTTTACTCGCCCTTCCACGCGCTTTAAGATGCCGCCTAGCCCAGTACACTATCTGAAATAGGAGCGACGCATGTTGAACAAATGTGATAGAATTACGCTGAATTCTTATATTAACCGTAATATAAAATGATCTAATTGGGTCTCTGTTTGCCTTACCCTAGAAGTTTAATAGTGCATTTTACTCGCCATTTCATGCGCTTTGAGATGCCGCTTAGCCCAATACGCTATCTGAAATAGGAGCGACGTAAATTGAACAAATGTGATAGAATTACACTGAATCCTTATATTAGCCAAAATATAAAATGATCTAATGGGGTCTCTGTTTGCCCTACCCTAGATGTTTAATAGTGCATTTTACTCGCCATTTCTTGTGCTTTGAGATGCCGCTTAGCCCAATACGCTGTCTGAAATAGGAGCGACGTAAAATGAACAAATGTGATAGGATTTCGCTGAATTCTTAAATTAACCATAATATAAAATGATCTAATCGGGTCTATATGTGCCCAACCCTAGAAGCTTAATAGTGCATTTCACTCGCCATTCCATGCGCTTTGAAATGCCGCTTAGCCCAATACGCTATCTGAAATAGGAGCGACGTAAATTGAACAAATGTGATAGAATTTCGCTGAATTCTTATATTAACCTTAATGTAAAATGATCTAATCGGGTCTCTGTTCGCCCTGCCCTAGAAGTTTAATAGTGCATTTTACTCGCCATTTCATGCGCTTTGAGATGCCGCTTAGCCAATACGCTATCTGAAATAGGAGCGACGTAAAATGAACAAATGTGATAGGATTTCGCTGAATTCTTAAATTAACCATAATATAAAATGATCTAATCGGGTCTCTATGTGCCCAACCCTAGAAGCTTAATAGTGCATTTTACTCGCCATTTCCTGCGCTTTGAGATGCTGCTTAGCCCAATGCGCTATCTGAAATAGACGTAAATTGAACAAATGTGATAGAATTTCCCTGAAATGTTATAGTAAACAAAATACAAAATGATCTATTCGGAACTCTGATTGCCCTATCATAGAAGTTTAGTAGTGCATTTTACTCGCCCTTCCACGCGCTTTAAGATGCCGCCTAGCGCAGTACGCTATCTGAAATAGGAGCGACGTTAGTTGAACAAATGTGATAGAATTACGCTGAATTCTTATATTAACCGTATTATAAAATGATCTATTCGGGTCTCTGTTCGCCCTACCCTATAAGTTTAATAGTGCATTTCACTCGCCATTCCATGCGCTTTGAGATGCCGCTTAGCCCAATACGCTATCTGAAATAGGGGCGACGTAAATTGAACAAATGTGATAGAATTTTGCTGAATTCTTATATTAACCGTAATATAAAATGATCTAATCGGGTCTCTGTTTGCCTTACCCTAGAAGCTTAATAGTGCATTTTACTCGCCATTTCATGCGCTTTGAGATGCCGCTTAGCCCAATACGCTATCTGAAATAGGAGCGACGTAATTGAACAAATGTGATAGAATTTCGCTGAATTCTTATATTAACCAAAATATAAAATGATCTAATCGGGTCTCTGATTGCCCTACCCTAGAAGTTTAATAGTGCATTTTACTCCCCATTTCATGCGCTTTGAGATGCCGCTTAGCCCAATACGCTATCTGAAATAGGAGCGACGTAAATTAAACAAATGTGATAGAATTTCGCTGAATTCTTATATTAACCAAAATATAAAATGATCTAACCGGGTCTCTGATTGCCCTATCATAGAAGTTTAATAGTACATTTTACTCGCCACTCCACGCGCTTTAAGATGCCGCCTATCCGAGTACGCTATCTGAAATAGGAGGGACGTAAATTGAACAAATGTGTTAGAATTTTGCTGAATTCTTATATTAACCAAAATATAAAATGATCTAAGCGGGTCTCTGATTGCCCTATCATAGAAGCTTAATAGTGCATTTTACTCGCCATTCCACGCGCTTTAAGTTGCCGCCTAGCCCAGCACGCTATCTGAAATTGGAGCTACGTAAGTTGAACAAATGTCACAGAATTACGCTGAATTCTTATATTAACCGTAATATAAAATGATCTAATCGGGTCTCTGTTTGCCTTATCCTAGAAGTTTAATAGTGCATTTTACTCGCCATTTCTTGCGCTTTGAGATGCCGCTTAGCCCAGTACGCTATCTGAAATAGGAGCGACGTAAATTGAACAAATGTGATAGAATTTCGCTGAATTCTTATATTAACCAAAATATAAAATGATCTATTCCGGTCTCTGTTTGCCCTACCCTAGAAGTTTAATAGTGCATTTTACGAGCCATTTATTGCGCTTTGAGATGCAGCTTAGCCCAATACGCTATCTGAAATAGGAGCGACGTAAATTGAACAAATGTGATAGAACTTCGCTGAATTCTTATATTAACCGTAATATAAAATGATCTGATCGGGTCTCCGTTTGCCTTATGCTAGAAGTTTAATAGTGCATTTTACTCGCCATTCCACGCGCTTTAAGTTGCCGCCTAGCCCAGTACGCTATCTGAAATAGGAGCTACGTAAGTTGAACAAATGTCACAGAATTACGCTGAATTCTTATATTAACCGTAATATAAAATGATCTAATGGGGTCTCTGTTTGCCCTACCCTAGAAGTGTAATAGTGCATTTTACTCGCCATTTCTTGCGCTTTGAGATGCCGCTTAGCACAAGTTGCTATCTGAAATAGGAGCGATGTAAATTGAACAAATGTGATAGAATTTCGCTGAATTCTTATATTAACCTTAATGTAAAATGATCTAATCGGGTCTTTGTTTGCCCTACCCTAGAAGTTTAACAGTGCATTTCACTCGTCATTTCATGCGCTCTGAGTTGCCGCTTAGCCCAATAAGCTATCTGAAATAGGAGCGACGTAAATTGAACAAATGTGATAGAACTTCGCTGAATTCTTATATTAACCGTAATATAAAATGATCTGATCGGGTCTCTGCTTGCCCCACCCTAGAAGTTTAATAGTGCATTTTACTCGCCCTTTCGTGCGCTTTGAGATGCCGCTTAGCCCAATACGCTAACTGAAATAGGAGCGACGTAAACTGAACAAATGTGATAGAATTTCGCTGGATTCTTATATTAACCAAAATATAAAATGAACTAATCGGGTCTCTGATTGCCCTATCATAGAAGTTTAATAGTGCATTTTACTCGCCATTCCACACGGTTTAAGTTGCCGCCTAGCCCAGTACGCTATCTGAAATAGGAGCTACGTAACTTGAACAAATGTGACAGAATTACGCTGAATTCTTATATTAACCGTAATATAAAATGATCTAATCGGGTCTCTGTTTGCCTTATCCTAGAAGTTTAATAGTGCATTTTACTCGCCATTTCATGCGCTTTGAGATGCCGCTTAGCCCAATAAGCTATCTGAAATAGGAGCGATGTAACTTGAACAAATGTGATAGAATTTCGCTGAATTCTTTTATTTACCATAATGTTAAATGATCTAATCGGGTCTCTGTTCGCCCTAGCGTACAAGCTTAATAGTGCATTTTATTCGTCATTTCATGCGCTTTGAGATGCCGCTTAGCCCAATACGCTATCTGAAATAGGAGCGACGCAAATTGAACAAATGTGATAGAATTTCGCTGAATTCTTATATTAACCATAATATAAAATGATGTAATCGGGTCTCTGTTCGCCCTACCTAAGAAGTTTAATAGTGCATTTCTCTCGTCATTTCATGCGCTTTGAGATGCCGCTTAGCCCAATAGCTATCTGAAATAGGAGCGACGTAAATTGAACAAATGTGATTGAATTTCCCTGAAATCTTATATTAACCGTAATATAAAATGATCTAATCGGGTCTCTGTTTGCATTACCCGAGAAGTTTAATAGTGCATTTTACTCGCCATTCCACGCGCTTTAAGATGCCGCCTATCCGAGTACGCTTTCTGAAATAGGAGCGACGTAAGTTGAACAAATGTGATAGAATAACGCTGAATTCTTATATTAACCGTAATATAAAATGGTCTAATCGGGTCTCGGTTTGCCTTATGCTAGAAGTTTAATAGTGCATTTTACTCGCCATTCCACGCGCTTTAAGATACCGCGTAGCCCAGTACGCTATCTGAAATAGGAGCGACGTAAATTAAACAAATGTGATAGAATTTCGCTGAATTCTTATGTTAACCAAAATATAAAATGATGTAATCGGGTCTCTGTTCGCCCTACCCAAGAAGTTTAATAGTGCATTTCACTCGTCATTTCATGCGCTTTGAGATGCCGCTTAGCCCAATAGCTATCTGAAATAGGAGCGACGTAAATTCAACAAATGTGATAGAATTTCCCTGAAATCTTATATTAACCGTAATATAAAATGATCTAATCGGGTCTCTGTTTGCATTACCCTAGAAGTTTAATAGTGCATTTTACTCGCCATTCCACGCGCTTTAGGATGCCGCCTATCAGAGTACGCTATCTGAAATAGGAGCGACGTAAGTTGAACAAATGTGATAGAATAACGCTGAATTCTTATATTAACCGTAATATAAAATGGTCTAATCGGGTCTCCGTTTGCCTTATCCTAGAAGTTTAATAGTGCATTTTACTCGCCATTTCATGCGCATTGAGATGCCGCTTAGTCCAATACGCTATTTGAAATAGGAGCGATGTAAATTGAACAAATGTGATAGAATTTCGCTGAATTCTGTAATTAACCATAATATAAAATGATGTAATCGGGTCTCTGTTCGCCCTACCCAAGAAGTTTAATAGTGCATTTCTCTCGTCATTTCATACGCTTTGAGATGCCGCTTAGCCCAATAGCTATCTGAAATAGGAGCGACGTAAATTGAACAAATGTGATTGAATTTCCCTGAAATCTTATATTAACCGTAATATAAAATGATCTAATCGGGTCTCTGTTTGCATTACCCGAGAAGTTTAATAGTGCATTTTACTCGCCATTCCACGCGCTTTAAGATGCCGCCTATCCGAGTACGCTTTCTGAAATAGGAGCGACGTAAGTTGAACAAATGTGATAGAATAACGCTGAATTCTTATATTAACCGTAATATAAAATGGTCTAATCGGGTCTCGGTTTGCCTTATGCTAGAAGTTTAATAGTGCATTTTACTCGCCATTCCACGCGCTTTAAGATACCGCGTAGCCCAGTACGCTATCTGAAATAGGAGCGACGTAAATTAAACAAATGTGATAGAATTTCGCTGAATTCTTATGTTAACCAAAATATAAAATGATGTAATCGGGTCTCTGTTCGCCCTACCCAAGAAGTTTAATAGTGCATTTCACTCGTCATTTCATGCGCTTTGAGATGCCGCTTAGCCCAATAGCTATCTGAAATAGGAGCGACGTAAATTCAACAAATGTGATAGAATTTCCCTGAAATCTTATATTAACCGTAATATAAAATGATCTAATCGGGTCTCTGTTTGCATTACCCTAGAAGTTTAATAGTGCATTTTACTCGCCATTCCACGCGCTTTAGGATGCCGCCTATCAGAGTACGCTTTCTGAAATAGGAGCGACGTAAGTTGAACAAATGTGATAGAATAACGCTGAATTCTTATATTAACCGTAATATAAAATGGTCTAATCGGGTCTCCGTTTGCCTTATCCTAGAAGTTTAATAGTGCATTTTACTCGCCATTTCATGCGCATTGAGATGCCGCTTAGTCCAATACGCTATTTGAAATAGGAGCGATGTAAATTGAACAAATGTGATAGAATTTCGCTGAATTCTGTAATTAACCATAATATGAAATGACCTAATCGGGTCTCTGTTCGCCCTACCCAAGAAGTTTAATAGTGCATTTCTCTCGTCATTTCATACGCTTTGAGATGCCGCTTAGCCCAATACGCTATCTGAAATAGGAGCGACGTAAATTGAACAAATGTGATAGAATTTCCCTGAAATCTTATATTAAACAATACATAAAATGATCTAAACGGGACTCTGATTGCCCTACCATAGAAGTTTAGTAGTGCATTTTACTCGCCCTTCCACGCGCTTTAAGATGCCGCCTAGCCCAGTACACTATCTGAAATAGGAGCGACGCATGTTGAACAAATGTGATAGAATTACGCTGAATTCTTATATTAACCGTAATATAAAATGATCTAATTGGGTCTCTGTTTGCCTTACCCTAGAAGTTTAATAGTGCATTTTACTCGCCATTTCATGCGCTTTGAGATGCCGCTTAGCCCAATACGCTATCTGAAATAGGAGCGACGTAAATTGAACAAATGTGATAGAATTTCGCTGAATTCTTATATTAACCAAAATATAAAATGATCTAATCCGGTCTCTGTTTGCCCTACCCTAGAAGTTTAATAGTGCATTTTACGAGCCATTTCTTGCGCTTTGAGATGCAGCTTAGCCCAATACGCTATCTGAAATAGGAGCGACGTAATTGAACAAATGTGATAGAATTTCGCTGAATTCTTATATTAACCAAAATATGAAATGATCTTATCGGGTCTCTGATTGCCCTACCCTAGAAGTTTGATAGTGCTTTTTACTCGCCCTTTCGTGTGCTGTTAGATGCCGCTTAGCCCAATACGCTATCTGAAATAGGAGCGACGTAAATTGAACAAATGTGATAGAATTTCGCTGAATTCTTGTATTAACCAAAATATAAAATGATCTAATCGGGTCTCTGATTGCCCTACCCTAGAAGTTTAATAGTGCATTTTACTCGCCATTTCATGCGCTTTGAGATGCCGCTTAGCACAATACGCTATCTGAAATAGGAGCGACGTAAATTGAACAAATGTGATAGAATTTCGCTGAATTCTTATATTAACCAAAATATAAAATGATCTAATCGGGTCTCTGATTGCCCTACCCTAGAAGTTTAATAGTGCATTTTACTCGTCATTTCATGCGCTTTGAGATGCCGCTTAGCCAATACGCTATCGGAAATAGGAGCGACGTAAAATGAACAAATGTGATAGGATTTCGCTGAATTCTTAAATTAACCATAATATAAAATGATCTAATCGGGTCTCTATGTGCCCAACCCTAGAAGCTTAATAGTGCATTTTACTCGCCCTTTCGTGCGCTGTGAGATGCCGCTTAGCCCAATACGCTATCTGAAATAGGAGCAACGTAAATTGAACAAATGTGATAGAATTTCCCTGAAATCTTATATTAACCGTAATATAAAATGATCTAATCGGGTCTCTGTTTGCATTACCCGAGAAGTTTAATAGTGCATTTTACTCGCCCTTTCGTGCGCTGTGAGATGCTGCTTAGCCCAATACGCTATCTGAAATAGGAGGGACGTAAATTGAACAAATGTGATAGAATTTCGCTGGATTCTTATATTAACCAAAATATAAAATGATCTAATCGGGTCTCTGATTGCCCTATCATAGAAGTTTAATAGTGCATTTTACTCGCCATTCCAGGCGCTTTATGTTGCCGCCTAGCCCAGTACGCTATCTGAAATAGGAGCTACGTAAGTTGAACAAATGTCACAGAATTACGCTGCATTCTTATGTTAACCGTAATATAAAATGATCTAATCGGGTCTCCGTTTGCCTTATCCTAGAAGTTTAATAGTGCATTTCACTCGTCATTTCATGCGCTTTGCGATGCCGCTTAGCCCAATAAGCTATCTGAAATTGGAGCGACGTATATTGAACAAATGTGATATAATTTCGCTGAATTCTTATATTAACCAAAATATAAAATAATCTAATCGGGTCTCTGATTGCCCTATCATAGAAGTTTAATAGTGCATTTTACTCGCCATTCCACGCGCTTTCAGATGCCGCCTAGCCCAGTACGCTATCTGAAATAGGAGCTACGTAAGTTGAACGAATGTGACAGAATTACGCTGATTTCTTATATTAACCGTAATATAAAATGATCTAATCGGGTCTCTGTTTGCCTTATCCTAGAAGTTTAATAGTGCATTTTACTCGCCATTTCATGCGCTTTGAGATGCCTCTTAGCCCAATACGCTATCTGAAATAGGAGCGACGTAAATTGAACAAATGTGATAGAATTTCGCTGAATTCTTATATTAACCAAAATATAAAATGATCTAATCCGGTCTCTGTTTGCCCTACCCTAGAAGTTTAATAGTGCATTTTACGAGCCATTTCTTGCGCTTTGAGATGCAGCTTAGCCCAATACGCTATCTGAAATAGGAGCGACGTAAATTGAACAAATGTGATAGAATTTCGCTGAATTCTTATATTAACCAAAATATGAAATGATCTTATCGGGTCTCTGATTGCCCTACCCTAGAAGTTTGATAGTGCATTTTACTCGCCCTTTCGTGCGCTGTTAGATGCCGCTTAGCCCAATACGCTATCTGAAATAGGAGCGACGTAAATTGAACAAATGTGATAGAATTTCGCTGAATTCTTGTATTAACCAAAATATAAAATGATCTAATCGGGTCTCTGATTGCCCTACCCTAGAAGTTTAATAGTGCATTTTACTCGCCATTTCATGCGCTTTGAGATGCCGCTTAGCACAATACGCTATCTGAAATAGGAGCGACGTAAATTGAACAAATGTGATAGAATTTCGCTGAATTCTTATATTAACCAAAATATAAAATGATCTAATCGGGTCTCTGATTGCCCTACCCTAGAAGTTTAATAGTGCATTTTACTCGTCATTTCATGCGCTTTGAGATGCCGCTTAGCCCAATACGCTATCGGAAATAGGAGCGACGTAAAATGAACAAATGTGATAGGATTTCGCTGAATTCTTAAATTAACCATAATATAAAATGATCTAATCGGGTCTCTATGTGCCCAACCCTAGAAGCTTAATAGTGCATTTTACTCGCCCTTTCGTGCGCTGTGAGATGCCGCTTAGCCCAATACGCTATCTGAAATAGGAGCGACGTAAATTGAACAAATGTGATAGAATTTCCCTGAAATCTTATATTAACCGTAATATAAAATGATCTAATCGGGTCTCTGTTTGCATTACCCGAGAAGTTTAATAGTGCATTTTACTCGCCCTTTCGTGCGCTGTGAGATGCCGCTTAGCCCAATACGCTATCTGAAATAGGAGGGACGTAAATTGAACAAATGTGATAGAATTTCGCTGGATTCTTATATTAACCAAAATATAAAATGATCTAATCGGGTCTCTGATTGCCCTATCATAGAAGTTTAATAGTGCATTTTACTCGCCATTCCAGGCGCTTTAAGTTGCCGCCTAGCCCAGTACGCTATCTGACATAGGAGCTACGTAAGTTGAACAAATGTCACAGAATTACGCTGCATTCTTATGTTAACCGTAATATAAAATGATCTAATCGGGTCTCTGTTTGCCTTATCCTAGAAGTTTAATAGTGCATTTTACTCGCCATTTCATGCGCTTTGAGATGCCGCTTAGCCCAATACGCTATCTGACATAGGACCGACGTAAATTGAACAAATGTGATAGAATTTCGCTGAATTCTTATATTAACCAAAATATAAAATGATCTAATCGGGTCTCTGATTGCCGTACCCTAGAAGTTTAATAGTGCATTTTACTCGCCATTTCATGCGCTTTGAGATGCCGCTTAGCCCAATACGCTATCTGGAATAGGAGCGACGTAAATTAAACAAATGTGATAGAATTTCGCTGAATTCTTATATTAACCAAAATATAAAATGATCTAATCGGGTCTCTGATTGCCCTATCATAGAAGTTTAACAGTGCATTTTACTCGCCATTCCACGCGCTTTAAGTTGCCGCCTAGCCCAGCACGCTATCTGAAATAGGAGCGACGTATGTTGAACAAATGTGATAGAATTACGCTGAATTCTTATATTAACCATAATATAAAATGATCTAATCGGGTCTATATGTGCCCAACCCTAGAAGCTTAATAGTGCATTTTACTCGCCATTTCTTGCGCTTTGAGATGCCGCTTAGCCCAATAAGCTATCTGAAATAGGAGCGACGTAAATTGAACAAATGTGATAGAATTTCGCTGAATTCTTATATTAACCTTAATGTAAAATGATCTAATCGGGTCTTTGTTCGCCCTACCCTTGAAGTTTAATAGTGCATTTTACTCGCCATTTCATGCGCTTTGAGATGCCGCCTAGCCCAGCACGCTATCTGAAATAGGAGCTACGTAAGTTGAACAAATGTCACAGAATTACGCTGAATTCTTATATTAACCGTAATATAAAATGATCTAATCGGGTCTCTGTTTGCCCTATCATAGAAGTTTAATAGTGCATTTTACTCGCCATTCCACGCGCTTTAAGATGCCGCCTAGCCCAGTACGCTATCTGAAGTAGGAGCTACGTAAGTTGAACGAATGTGACAGAATTACGCTGATTTCTTATATTAACCGTAATATAAAATGATCTAATCGGGTCTCTGTTTGCCTTATCCTAGAAGTTTAATAGTGCATTTTACTCGCCATTTCATGCGCTTTGAGATGCCTCTTAGCCCAATACGCTATCTGAAATAGGAGCGACGTAAATTGAACAAATGTGATAGAATTTCGCTGAATTCTTATTTTAACCTGAATGTAAAATGATCTAGTCGGGTCTTTGTTCGCCCTACCCTAGAAGTTTAATAGTGCATTTCACTCGTCATTTCATGCGCTTTGAGTTGCCGCTTAGCCGAATAGACTATCGGAAATAGGAGCGACGTAAATTGAACAAATGTGATAGAACTTCGCTGAATTCTTATATTAACCGTAATATAAAATGATCTTATCGGGTCTCTGATTGCCCCACCCTAAAAGTTTAATAGTGCATTTTACTCGCCCCTTCGTGCGCTTTGAGATGCCGCTTAGCCCAATACGCTATCTGAAATAGGAGCGACGTAAATTGAACAAATGTGATAGAATTTCGCTGAATTCTTTTATTTACCATAATGTTAAATGATCTAATCGGGTCTCTGTTCGCCCTAGCGTAGAAGCTTAATAGAGCATTTTATTCGTCATTTCATGCGCTTTGAGATGCCGCTTAGCCCAATAGCTATCTAAAATAGGAGCGACGTAAATTGGACAAATGTGATAGAATTTCCCTGAAATCTTATATTAACCGTAATATAAAATGATCTAATCGGGTCTCTGTTTGCATTACCCTCGAAGTTTAATAGTGCATTTTACTCGCCTTTCCACGCGCTTTAAGATGCCGCCTATCCGAGTACGCTATCTGAAATAGGAGCGACGTAAGTTGAACAAATGTGATAGAATAACGCTGAATTCTTATATTAACCGTAATATAAAATGGTCTAATCGGGTCTCCATTTGCCTTATCCTAGAAGTTTAATAGTGCATTTTACTCACCATTTCACGCGCATGGAGATGCCGCTTAGCCCAATACGCTATTTGAAATAGGAGCGATGTAAATTGAACAAATGTGATAGAATTTCGCTGAATTCTTAAATTAACCATAATATGAAATGACCTAATCGGGTCTCTGTTCGCCCTACCCAAGAAGTTTAATAGTGCATTTCTCTCGTCATTTCATGCGCTTTGAGATGCCGCTTAGCCCAATACGCTATCTGAAATAGGAGCGACGTAAATTGAACAAATGTGATAGAATTTCCCTGAAATCTTATATTAAACAATACATAAAATGATCTAAACGGGACTCTGATTGCCCTACCATAGAAGTTTAGTAGTGCATTTTACTCGCCCTTCCACGCGCTTTAAGATGCCGCCTAGCCCAGTACACTATCTGAAATAGGAGCGATGTAAATTGAACAAATGTGATAGAATTTCGATGAATTCATTTATTAACCAAAATATAAAATGATCTAATCGGGTCTCCGTTTGCCTTATCCTAGAAGTTTAATAGTGCATTTTACTCGCCATTTCATGCGCTTTGAGATGCCGCTTAGCCCAGTACGCTATCTGAAATAGGAGCGACGTAAATTGAACAAATGTGATAGAATTTCGCTGAATTCTTATATTAACCAAAATATAAAATGATCTAATCGGGTCTCTCATTGCCCTACCCTAGAAGTTTAATAGTGCATTTTACTCGCCATTTCATGCGCTTTGAGATGCCGCTTAGCCCAATACGCTATCTGAAATAGGAGCGACGTAAATTAAACAAATGTGATAGAACTTCGCTGAATTCTTATATTAACCATAATATAAAATGATCTAATGGGGTCTCTGTTTGCCCTACCCTAGAAGTTTAATAGTGCATTTTACTCGCCATTTCTTGCGCTTTGAGATGCCACTTAGCACAAGTCGCTATCTGAAATAGGAGCGATGTAAATTGAACAAATGTGATAGAATTTCGCTGAATTCTTATATTAACCTTAATGTAAAATGATCTAATCGGGTCTTTGTTCGCACTACCCAAGAAGTTTAATAGTGCATTTCACTCGTCATTTCATGTGCTTTGCGATGCCGCTTAGCCCAATAAGCTATCTGAAATTGGAGCGACGTATATTGAACAAATGTGATAGAATTTTGCTGAATTCTTATATTAACCAAAATATAAAATGATCTAATCGGGTCTCTGATTGCCCTATCATAGAAGTTTAATAGTGCATTTTACTCGCCATTCCGCGCGCTTTAAGTTGCCGCCTAGCCCAGTACGCTATCTGAAATAGGAGCTACGTAAGTTGGACAAATGTCGAAGAATTACGCTGCATTCTTATGTTAACCGTAATATGAAATGACCTAATCGGGTCTCTGTTCGCCCTACCCAAGAAGTTTAATAGTGCATTTCTCTCGTCATTTCATACGCTTTGAGATGCCGCTTAGCCCAATACGCTATCTGAAATAGGAGCGACGTAAATTGAACAAATGTGATAGAATTTCGCTGGATTCTCATATTAACCAAAATATAAAATGATCTAATCGGGTCTCTGTTTGCCTTATCCTAGAAGTTTAAGAGTGCATTTTACTCGCCATTTCATGCGCTTTGAGATGCCGCTTAGCCCAATACGCTATCTGAAATAGGAGCGACGTAAATTGAACAAATGTGATAGAATTTCGCTGAATTCTTATATTAACCAAAATATAAAATGATCTAATCGGGTCTCTGATTGCCCTACCCTAGAAGTTTAATAGTGCATTTTACTCGCCATTTCATGCGCTTTGAGATGCCGCTTAGCCCAATACGCTATCTGAAATAGGAGCGACGTAAATTGAACAAATGTGATAGAATTTCGCTGAATTCTTATATTAACCAAAATATAAAATGATCTAATCGGGTCTCTGATTGCCCTACCCTAGAAGTTTAATAGTGCATTTTACTCGTCATTTCATGCGCTTTGAGATGCCGCTTAGCCCAATACGCTATCGGAAATAGGAGCGACGTAAAATGAACAAATGTGATAGGATTTCGCTGAATTCTTAAATTAACCATAATATAAAATGATCTAATCGGGTCTCTATGTGCCCAACCCTAGAAGCTTAATAGTGCATTTTACTCGCCCTTTCGTGCGCTGTGAGATGCCGCTTAGCCCAATACGCTATCTGAAATAGGAGCGACGTAAATTGAACAAATGTGATAGAATTTCCCTGAAATCTTATATTAACCGTAATATAAAATGATCTAATCGGGTCTCTGTTTGCATTACCCGAGAAGTTTAATAGTGCATTTTACTCGCCCTTTCGTGCGCTGTGAGATGCCGCTTAGCCCAATACGCTATCTGAAATAGGAGGGACGTAAATTGAACAAATGTGATAGAATTTCGCTGGATTCTTATATTAACCAAAATATAAAATGATCTAATCGGGTCTCTGATTGCCCTATCATAGAAGTTTAATAGTGCATTTTACTCGCCATTCCAGGCGCTTTAAGTTGCCGCCTAGCCCAGTACGCTATCTGACATAGGAGCTACGTAAGTTGAACAAATGTCACAGAATTACGCTGCATTCTTATGTTAACCGTAATATAAAATGATCTAATCGGGTCTCTGTTTGCCTTATCCTAGAAGTTTAATAGTGCATTTTACTCGCCATTTCATGCGCTTTGAGATGCCGCTTAGCCCAATACGCTATCTGACATAGGACCGACGTAAATTGAACAAATGTGATAGAATTTCGCTGAATTCTTATATTAACCAAAATATTAAATGATCTAATCGGGTCTCTGATTGCCGTACCCTAGAAGTTTAATAGTGCATTTTACTCGCCATTTCATGCGCTTTGAGATGCCGCTTAGCCCAATACGCTATCTGGAATAGGAGCGACGTAAATTAAACAAATGTGATAGAATTTCGCTGAATTCTTATATTAACCAAAATATAAAATGATCTAATCGGGTCTCTGATTGCCCTATCATAGAAGTTTAACAGTGCATTTTACTCGCCATTCCACGCGCTTTAAGTTGCCGCCTAGCCCAGCACGCTATCTGAAATAGGAGCGACGTATGTTGAACAAATGTGATAGAATTACGCTGAATTCTTATATTAACCGTAATATAAAATGATCTAATTGGGTCTCTGTTTGCCTTACCCTAGGAGTTTAATAATGCATTTTACTCGCCATTTCATGCGCTTTGAGATGCCGCTTAGCCCAATACGCTATCTGAAATAGGAGCGACGTAAATTGAACAAATGTGATAGAATTACGCTGAATCCTTATATTAACCAAAATATAAAATGATCTAATCGGGTCTCTGATTGCCCTATTATAGAAGTTTAATAGTGCATTTTACTCGCCATTCCACGCGCTTTAAGATGCCGCCTAGCCCAATACGCTATATGAAATAGGAGCGACGTAAAATGAACAAATGTGATAGGATTTCGCTGAATTCTTAAATTAACCATAATATAAAATGATCTAATCGGGTCTATATGTGCCCAACCCTAGAAGCTTAATAGTGCATTTTACTCGCCATTTCTTGCGCTTTGAGATGCCGCTTAGCCCAATAAGCTATCTGAAATAGGAGCGACGTAAATTGAACAAATGTGATAGAATTTCGCTGAATTCTTATATTAACCTTAATGTAAAATGATCTAATCGGGTCTTTGTTCGCCCTACCCTTGAAGTTTAATAGTGCATTTTACTCGCCATTTCATGCGCTTTGAGATGCCGCCTAGCCCAGCACGCTATCTGAAATAGGAGCTACGTGAGTTGAACAAATGTCACAGAATTACGCTGAATTCTTATATTAACCGTAATATAAAATGATCTAATCGGGTCTCTGTTTGCCCTATCATAGAAGTTTAATAGTGCATTTTACTCGCCATTCCACGCGCTTTAAGATGCCGCCTAGCCCAGTACGCTATCTGAAGTAGGAGCTACGTAAGTTGAACGAATGTGACAGAATTACGCTGATTTCTTATATTAACCGTAATATAAAATGATCTAATCGGGTCTCTGTTTGCCTTATCCTAGAAGTTTAATAGTGCATTTTACTCGCCATTTCATGCGCTTTGAGATGCCTCTTAGCCCAATACGCTATCTGAAATAGGAGCGACGTAAATTGAACAAATGTGATAGAATTTCGCTGAATTCTTATTTTAACCTGAATGTAAAATGATCTAGTCGGGTCTTTGTTCGCCCTACCCTAGAAGTTTAATAGTGCATTTCACTCGTCATTTCATGCGCTTTGAGTTGCCGCTTAGCCCAATAGACTATCTGAAATAGGAGCGACGTAAATTGAACAAATGTGATAGAACTTCGCTGAATTCTTATATTAACCGTAATATAAAATGATCTTATCGGGTCTCTGATTGCCCCACCCTAAAAGTTTAATAGTGCATTTTACTCGCCCCTTCGTGCGCTTTG
Source organism: Macropis europaea (assembly GCA_916610135.2). Lineage (NCBI taxonomy): Eukaryota > Metazoa > Arthropoda > Insecta > Hymenoptera > Melittidae > Macropis > Macropis europaea. The sequence goes on from CAKAJE020001574.1 coordinate 528,563, forward strand.
AGATGCCGCTTAGCCCAATACGCTATCTGAAATAGGAGCGACGTAAATTGAACAAATGTGATAGAATTTCGCTGAATTCTTTTATTTACCATAATGTTAAATGATCTAATCGGGTCTCTGTTCGCCCTAGCGTAGAAGCTTAATAGAGCATTTTATTCGTCATTTCATGCGCTTTGAGATGCCGCTTAGCCCAATAGCTATCTGAAATAGGAGCGACGTAAATTGGACAAATGTGATAGAATTTCCCTGAAATCTTATATTAACCGTAATATAAAATGATCTAATCGGGTCTCTGTTTGCATTACCCTCGAAGTTTAATAGTGCATTTTACTCGCCTTTCCACGCGCTTTAAGATGCCGCCTATCCGAGTACGCTATCTGAAATAGGAGCGACGTAAGTTGAACAAATGTGATAGAATAACGCTGAATTCTTATATTAACCGTAATATAAAATGGTCTAATCGGGTCTCCATTTGCCTTATCCTAGAAGTTTAATAGTGCATTTTACTCGCCATTTCACGCGCATGGAGATGCCGCTTAGCCCAATACGCTATTTGAAATAGGAGCGATGTAAATTGAACAAATGTGATAGAATTTCGCTGAATTCTTAAATTAACCATAATATGAAATGACCTAATCGGGTCTCTGTTCGCCCTACCCAAGAAGTTTAATAGTGCATTTCTCTCGTCATTTCATGCGCTTTGAGATGCCGCTTAGCCCAATACGCTATCTGAAATAGGAGCGACGTAAATTGAACAAATGTGATAGAATTTCCCTGAAATCTTATATTAAACAATACATAAAATGATCTAAACGGGACTCTGATTGCCCTACCATAGAAGTTTAGTAGTGCATTTTACTCGCCCTTCCACGCGCTTTAAGATGCCGCCTAGCCCAGTACACTATCTGAAATAGGAGCGATGTAAATTGAACAAATGTGATAGAATTTCGATGAATTCATTTATTAACCAAAATATAAAATGATCTAATCGGGTCTCCGTTTGCCTTATCCTAGAAGTTTAATAGTGCATTTTACTCGCCATTTCATGCGCTTTGAGATGCCGCTTAGCCCAGTACGCTATCTGAAATAGGAGCGACGTAAATTGAACAAATGTGATAGAATTTCGCTGAATTCTTATATTAACCAAAATATAAAATGATCTAATCGGGTCTCTCATTGCCCTACCCTAGAAGTTTAATAGTGCATTTTACTCGCCATTTCATGCGCTTTGAGATGCCGCTTAGCCCAATACGCTATCTGAAATAGGAGCGACGTAAATTAAACAAATGTGATAGAACTTCGCTGAATTCTTATATTAACCATAATATAAAATGATCTAATGGGGTCTCTGTTTGCCCTACCCTAGAAGTTTAATAGTGCATTTTACTCGCCATTTCTTGCGCTTTGAGATGCCACTTAGCACAAGTCGCTATCTGAAATAGGAGCGATGTAAATTGAACAAATGTGATAGAATTTCGCTGAATTCTTATATTAACCTTAATGTAAAATGATCTAATCGGGTCTTTGTTCGCACTACCCAAGAAGTTTAATAGTGCATTTCACTCGTCATTTCATGTGCTTTGCGATGCCGCTTAGCCCAATAAGCTATCTGAAATTGGAGCGACGTATATTGAACAAATGTGATAGAATTTTGCTGAATTCTTATATTAACCAAAATATAAAATGATCTAATCGGGTCTCTGATTGCCCTATCATAGAAGTTTAATAGTGCATTTTACTCGCCATTCCGCGCGCTTTAAGTTGCCGCCTAGCCCAGTACGCTATCTGAAATAGGAGCTACGTAAGTTGGACAAATGTCGAAGAATTACGCTGCATTCTTATGTTAACCGTAATATGAAATGACCTAATCGGGTCTCTGTTCGCCCTGCCCAAGAAGTTTAATAGTGCATTTCTCTCGTCATTTCATACGCTTTGAGATGCCGCTTAGCCCAATACGCTATCTGAAATAGGAGCGACGTAAATTGAACAAATGTGATAGAATTTCGCTGGATTCTCATATTAACCAAAATATAAAATGATCTAATCGGGTCTCTGTTTGCCTTATCCTAGAAGTTTAAGAGTGCATTTTACTCGCCATTTCATGCGCTTTGAGATGCCGCTTAGCCCAATACGCTATCTGAAATAGGAGCGACGTAAATTGAACAAATGTGATAGAATTTCGCTGAATTCTTATATTAACCAAAATATAAAATGATCTAATCGGGTCTCTGATTGCCCTACCCTAGAAGTTTAATAGTGCATTTTACTCGCCATTTCATGCGCTTTGAGATGCCGCTTAGCCCAATACGCTATCTGAAATAGGAGCGACGTAAATTGAACAAATGTGATAGAATTTCGCTGGATTCTCATATTAACCAAAATATAAAATGATCTAATCGCGTCTCTGATTGCCCTATCATAGAAGTTTAATAGTGCATTTTACTCGCCATTCCACGCGCTTTAAGTTGCCGCCTAGCCCAGTACGCTATCTGAAATAGGAGCTACGTAAGTTGAACAAATGTCACAGAATTACGCTGCATTCTTATGTTAACCGTAATATAAAATGATCTAATCGGGTCTCTGTTTGCCTTATCCTAGAAGTTCAAGAGTGCATCTTACTCGCCATTTCATGCGCTTTGAGATGCCGCTTAGCCCAATACGCTATCTGAAATAGGAGCGACGTAAATTGAACAAATGTGATAGAATTTCGCTGAATACTTATATTAACCAAAATATAAAAGGATCTTATCGGGTCTCTCATTGCCCTACCCTAGAACTTTAATAGTGCATTTTACTCGCCATTTCATGCGCTATGAGATGCCGCTTAGCCCAATACGCTATCTGAAATAGGAGCGACGTAAATTAAACAAATGTGATAAAACTTCGCTGAATTCTTATATTAACCATAATATAAAATGATCTAATGGGGTCTCTGTTTGCCCTACCCTAGAAGTTTAATAGTGCATTTTACTCGCCATTTCTTGCGCTTTGAGATGCCACTTAGCACAAGTCGCTATCTGAAATAGGAGCGGTGTAAATTGAACAAATGTGATAGAATTTCGCTGAATTCTTATATTAACCTTAATGTAAAATGATCTAATCGGGTCATTGTTCGCCCTACCCAAGAAGTTTAATAGTGCATTTCACTCGTCATTTCATGCGCTTTGCGATGCCACTTAGCCCAATAAGCTATCTGAAATTGGAGCGACGTATATTGAACAAATGTGATAGAATTTTGCTGAATTCTTATATTAACCAAAATATAAAATGATCTAATCGGGTCTCCGATTGCCCTATCATAGAAGTTTAATAGTGCATTTTACTCGCCATTCCACGCGCTTTAAGATGCCGCCTAGCCCAGTACGCTATCTGAAATAGGAGCTACGTAAGTTGAACGAATGTGACAGAATTACGCTGATTTCTTATATTAACCGTAATATAAAATGATCTAATCGGGTCTCTGTTTGCCTTATCCTAGAAGTTTAATAGTGCATTTTACTCGCCATTTCATGCGCTTTGAGATGCCTCTTAGCCCAATACGCTATCTGAAATAGGAGCGACGTAAATTGAACAAATGTGATAGAATTTCGCTGAATTCTTATATTAACCAAAATATAAAATGATCTAATCGGGTCTCTGATTGCCCTACCCTAGAAGTTTAATAGTGCATTTCACTCGTCATTTCATGCGCTTTGCGATGCCACTTAGCCCAATAAGCTATCTGAAATTGGAGCGACGTATATTGAACAAATGTGATAGAATTTTGCTGAATTCTTATATTAACCAAAATATAAAATGATCTAATCGGGTCTCCGATTGCCCTATCATAGAAGTTTAATAGTGCATTTTACTCGCCATTCCACGCGCTTTAAGATGCCGCCTAGCCCAGTACGCTATCTGAAATAGGAGCTACGTAAGTTGAACAAATGTCACAGAATTACGCTGCATTCTTATGTTAACCGTAATATAAAATGATCTAATCGGGTCTCTGTTTGCCTTATCCTAGAAGTTTAAGAGTGCATTTTACTCGCCATTTCATGCGCTATGAGATGCCGCTTAGCCCAATACGCTATCTGAAATAGGAGCGACGTAAATTGAACAAATGTGATAGAATTTCGCTGAATTCTTATATTAACCAAAATATAAAATGATCTAATCGGGTCTCTGTTTGCCTTATCCTAGAAGTTTAAGAGTGCATTTTACTCGCCATTTCATGCGCTTTGAGATGCCGCTTAGCCCAATACGCTATCTGAAATAGGAGCGACGTAAATTGAACAAATGTGATAGAATTTCGCTGAATTCTTATATTAACCAAAATATAAAATGATCTAATCGGGTCTCTGATTGCCCTACCCTAGAAGTTTAATAGTGCATTTTACTCGCCATTTCATGCGCTTTGAGATGCCGCTTAGCCCAATACGCTATCTGAAATAGGAGCGACGTAAATTGAACAAATGTGATAGAATTTCGCTGGATTCTTATATTAACCAAAATATAAAATGATCTAATCGCGTCTCTGATTGCCCTATCATAGAAGTTTAATAGTGCATTTTACTCGCCATTCCACGCGCTTTAAGTTGCCGCCTAGCCCAGTACGCTATCTGAAATAGGAGCTACGTAAGTTGAACAAATGTCACAGAATTACGCTGCATTCTTATGTTAACCGTAATATAAAATGATCTAATCGTGTCTCTGTTTGCCTTATCCTAGAAGTTTAAGAGTGCATTTTACTCGCCATTTCATGCGCTTTGAGATGCCGCTTAGCCCAATACGCTATCTGAAATAGGAGCGACGTAAATTGAACAAATGTGATAGAATTTCGCTGGATTCTTATATTAACCAAAATATAAAATGATCTAATCGCGTCTCTGATTGCCCTATCATAGAAGTTTAATAGTGCATTTTACTCGCCATTCCACGCGCTTTAAGTTGCCGCCTAGCCCAGTACGCTATCTGAAATAGGAGCTACGTAAGTTGAACAAATGTCACAGAATTACGCTGCATTCTTATGTTAACCGTAATATAAAATGATCTAATCGGGTCTCTGTTTGCCTTATCCTAGAAGTTTAAGAGTGCATTTTACTCGCCATTTCATGCGCTTTGAGATGCCGCTTAGCCCAATACGCTATCTGAAATAGGAGCGACGTAAATTGAACAAATGTGATAGAATTTCGCTGAATTCTTATATTAACCAAAATATAAAATGATCTAATCGGGTCTCTGATTGCCCTACCCTAGAAGTTTAATAGTGCATTTTACTCGCCATTTCATGCGCTTTGAGATGCCGCTTAGCCCAATACGCTATCTGAAATAGGAGCGACGTAAATTGAACAAATGTGATAGAATTTCGCTGGATTCTCATATTAACCAAAATATAAAATGATCTAATCGCGTCTCTGATTGCCCTATCATAGAAGTTTAATAGTGCATTTTACTCGCCATTCCACGCGCTTTAAGTTGCCGCCTAGCCCAGTACGCTATCTGAAATAGGAGCTACGTAAGTTGAACAAATGTCACAGAATTACGCTGCATTCTTATGTTAACCGTAATATAAAATGATCTAATCGGGTCTCTGTTTGCCTTATCCTAGAAGTTCAAGAGTGCATTTTACTCGCCATTTCATGCGCTTTGAGATGCCGCTTAGCCCAATACGCTATCTGAAATAGGAGCGACGTAAATTGAACAAATGTGATAGAATTTCGCTGAATACTTATATTAACCAAAATATAAAATGATCTTATCGGGTCTCTGATTGCCCTACCCTAGAAGTTTAATAGTGCATTTTACTCGCCATTTCATGCGCTTTGAGATGCCGCTTAGCCCAATACGCTATCTGAAATAGGAGCGACGTAAATTAAACAAATGTGATAAAACTTCGCTGAATTCTTATATTAACCATAATATAAAATGATCTAATGGGGTCTCTGTTTGCCCTACCCTAGAAGTTTAATAGTGCATTTTACTCGCCATTTCTTGCGCTTTGAGATGCCACTTAGCACAAGTCGCTATCTGAAATAGGAGCGATGTAAATTGAACAAATGTGATAGAATTTCGCTGAATTCTTATATTAACCTTAATGTAAAATGATCTAATCGGGTCATTGTTCGCCCTACCCAAGAAGTTTAATAGTGCATTTCACTCGTCATTTCATGCGCTTTGCGATGCCACTTAGCCCAATAAGCTATCTGAAATTGGAGCGACGTATATTGAACAAATGTGATAGAATTTTGCTGAATTCTTATATTAACCAAAATATAAAATGATCTAATCGGGTCTCCGATTGCCCTATCATAGAAGTTTAATAGTGCAGTGTACTCGCCATTCCACGCGCTTTAAGATGCCGCCTAGCCCAGTACGCTATCTAAAATAGGAGCTACGTAAGTTGAACGAATGTGACAGAATTACGCTGATTTCTTATATTAACCGTAATATAAAATGATCTAATCGGGTCTCTGTTTGCCTTATCCTAGAAGTTTAATAGTGCATTTTACTCGCCATTTCATGCGCTTTGAGATGCCTCTTAGCCCAATACGCTATCTGAAATAGGAGCGACGTAAATTGAACAAATGTGATAGAATTTCGCTGAATTCTTATATTAACCAAAATGTAAAATGATCTAATCGGGTCTCTGATTGCCCTACCCTAGAAGTTTAATAGTGCATTTTACTCGCCATTTCATGCGCTTTGAGATGCCGCTTAGCCCAATACGCTATCTGAAATAGGAGCGACGTAAATTGAACAAATGTGATAGAATTTCGCTGGATTCTTATATTAACCAAAATATAAAATGATCTAATCGCGTCTCTGATTGCCCTATCATAGAAGTTTAATAGTGCATTTTACTCGCCATTCCACGCGCTTTAAGTTGCCGCCTAGCCCAGTACGCTATCTGAAATAGGAGCTACGTAAGTTGAACAAATGTCACAGAATTACGCTGCATTCTTATGTTAACCGTAATATAAAATGATCTAATCGGGTCTCTGTTTGCCTTATCCTAGAAGTTTAAGAGTGCATTTTACTCGCCATTTCATGCGCTATGAGATGCCGCTTAGCCCAATACGCTATCTGAAATAGGAGCGACGTAAATTGAACAAATGTGATAGAATTTCGCTGAATTCTTATATTAACCAAAATATAAAATGATCTAATCGGGTCTCTGTTTGCCTTATCCTAGAAGTTTAAGAGTGCATTTTACTCGCCATTTCATGCGCTTTGAGATGCCGCTTAGCCCAATACGCTATCTGAAATAGGAGCGACGTAAATTGAACAAATGTGATAGAATTTCGCTGAATTCTTATATTAACCAAAATATAAAATGATCTAATCGGGTCTCTGATTGCCCTACCCTAGAAGTTTAATAGTGCATTTTACTCGCCATTTCATGCGCTTTGAGATGCCGCTTAGCCCAATACGCTATCTGAAATAGGAGCGACGTAAATTGAACAAATGTGATAGAATTTCGCTGGATTCTTATATTAACCAAAATATAAAATGATCTAATCGCGTCTCTGATTGCCCTATCATAGAAGTTTAATAGTGCATTTTACTCGCCATTCCACGCGCTTTAAGTTGCCGCCTAGCCCAGTACGCTATCTGAAATAGGAGCTACGTAAGTTGAACAAATGTCACAGAATTACGCTGCATTCTTATGTTAACCGTAATATAAAATGATCTAATCGTGTCTCTGTTTGCCTTATCCTAGAAGTTTAAGAGTGCATTTTACTCGCCATTTCATGCGCTTTGAGATGCCGCTTAGCCCAATACGCTATCTGAAATAGGAGCGACGTAAATTGAACAAATGTGATAGAATTTCGCTGAATTCTTATATTAACCAAAATATAAAATGATCTAATCGGGTCTCTGATTGCCCTACCCTAGAAGTTTAATAGTGCATTTTACTCGCCATTTCATGCGCTTTTAGATGCCGCTTAGCCCAATACGCTATCTGAAATAGGAGCGACGTAAATTGAACAAATGTGATAGAATTTCGCTGAATTCTTATATTAACCAAAATATAAAATGATCTAATCGGGTCTCTCATTGCCCTACCCTAGAAGTTTAATAGTGCATTTTACTCGCCATTTCATGCGCTTTGAGATACCGCTTAGCCCAATACGCTATCTGAAATAGGAGCGACGTAAATTGAACAAATGTCACAGAATTACGCTGCATTCTTATGTTAACCATAATATAAAATGATCTAATGGGGTCTCTGTTTGCCCTACCCTAGAAGTTTAATAGTGCATTTTACTCGCCATTTCTTGCGCTTTGAGATGCCACTTAGCACAAGTCGCTATCTGAAATAGGAGCGATGTAAATTGAACAAATGTGATAGAATTTCGCTGAATTCTTATATTAACCTTAATGTAAAATGATCTAATCGGGTCTTTGTTCGCCCTACCCAAGAAGTTTAATAGTGCATTTCACTCGTCATTTCATGCGCTTTGCGATGCCGCTTAGCCCAATAAGCTATCTGAAATTGGAGCGACGTATATTGAACAAATGTGATAGAATTTCGCTGAATTCTTATATTAACCAAAATATAAAATAATCTAATCGGGTCTCTGATTGCCCTATCATAGAAGTTTAATAGTGCATTTTACTCGCCATTCCACGCGCTTTCAGATGCCGCCTAGCCCAGTACGCTATCTGAAATAGGAGCTACGTAAGTTGAACGAATGTGACAGAATTACGCTGATTTCTTATATTAACCGTAATATAAAATGATCTAATCGGGTCTCTGTTTGCCTTATCCTAGAAGTTTAATAGTGCATTTTACTCGCCATTTCGTGCGCTTTGAGATGCCTCTTAGCCCAATACGCTATCTGAAACAGGAGCGACGTAAATTGAACAAATGTGATAGAATTTCGCTGAATTCTTATATTAACCAAAATATAAAATGATCTAATCCGGTCTCTGTTTGCCCTACCCTAGAAGTTTAATAGTGCATTTTACGAGCCATTTCTTGCGCTTTGAGATGCAGCTTAGCCCAATACGCTATCTGAAATAGGAGCGACGTAAATTGAACAAATGTGATAGAATTTCGCTGAATTCTTATATTAACCAAAATATGAAATGATCTTATCGGGTCTCTGATTGCCCTACCCTAGAAGTTTGATAGTGCATTTTACTCGCCCTTTCGTGCGCTGTTAGATGCCGCTTAGCCCAATACGCTATCTGAAATAGGAGCGACGTAAATTGAACAAATGTGATAGAATTTCGCTGAATTCTTGTATTAACCAAAATATAAAATGATCTAATCGGGTCTCTGATTGCCCTACCCTAGAAGTTTAATAGTGCATTTTACTCGCCATTTCATGCGCTTTGAGATGCCGCTTAGCACAATACGCTATCTGAAATAGGAGCGACGTAAATTGAACAAATGTGATAGAATTTCGCTGAATTCTTATATTAACCAAAATATAAAATGATCTAATCGGGTCTCTGATTGCCCTACCCTAGAAGTTTAATAGTGCATTTTACTCGTCATTTCATGCGCTTTGAGATGCCGCTTAGCCCAATACGCTATCGGAAATAGGAGCGACGTAAAATGAACAAATGTGATAGGATTTCGCTGAATTCTTAAATTAACCATAATATAAAATGATCTAATCGGGTCTCTATGTGCCCAACCCTAGAAGCTTAATAGTGCATTTTACTCGCCCTTTCGTGCGCTGTGAGATGCCGCTTAGCCCAATACGCTATCTGAAATAGGAGCGACGTAAATTGAACAAATGTGATAGAATTTCCCTGAAATCTTATATTAACCGTAATATAAAATGATCTAATCGGGTCTCTGTTTGCATTACCCGAGAAGTTTAATAGTGCATTTTACTCGCCATTCCACGCGCTTTCAGATGCCGCCTAGCCCAGTACGCTATCTGAAATAGGAGCTACGTAAGTTGAACGAATGTGACAGAATTACGCTGATTTCTTATATTAACCGTAATATAAAATGATCTAATCGGGTCTCTGTTTGCCTTATCCTAGAAGTTTAATAGTGCATTTTACTCGTCAATTCATGCGCTTTGCGATGCCGCTTAGCCCAATAAGCTATCTGAAATAGGAGCGACGTAAATTGTACAAATGTGATAGAATTTCGCTGAATTCTTATATTAACCTTAATGTAAAATGATCTAATCGGGTCTTTGTTCGCCCTACCCTTGAAGTTTAATAGTGCATTTTACTCGCCATTTCATGCGCTTTGAGATGCCGCTTAGCCCAATACGCTATCTGAAATAGGAGAGACGTAAGTTAAACAAATGTGATAGAACTTCGCTCAATTCTTATATTAACCAAAATATAAAATGATCTAATCGGGTCTCTGATTGCCCTACCCTAGAAGTTTAATAGTGCATTATACTCGCCATTTCATGCGCTTTGAGATGCCGCTTAGCCCAATACGCTATCTGAAATAGGAGCGACGTAAATTGAACAAATGTGATAGAATTTCGCTGAATTCTTATATTAACCAAAATATAAAGTGATCTAATCGGGTCTCTGATTGCCCTATCATAGAAGTTTAATAGTGCATTTTACTCGCCATTCCACGCGCTTTAAGATGCCGCCTAGCCCAGTACGCTATCTGAAGTAGGAGCTACGTAAGTTGAACGAATGTGACAGAATTACGCTGATTTCTTATATTAACCGTAATATAAAATGATCTAATCGGGTCTCTGTTTGCCTTATCCTAGAAGTTTAATAGTGCATTTTACTCGCCATTTCATGCGCTTTGAGATGCCTCTTAGCCCAATACGCTATCTGAAATAGGAGCGACGTAAATTGAACAAATGTGATAGAATTTCGCTGAATTCTTATATTAACCAAAATATAAAATGATCTAGTCCGGTCTCTGTTTGCCCTACCCTAGAAGTTGAATAGTGCATTGTACGAGCCATTTCTTGCGCTTTGAGATGCAGCTTAGCCCAATACGCTATCTGAAATAGGAGCGACGTAAATTGAACAAATGTGATAGAATTTCGCTGAATTCTTATTTTAACCTGAATGTAAAATGATCTAGTCGGGTCTTTGTTCGCCCTACCCTAGAAGTTTAATAGTGCATTTCACTCGTCATTTCATGCGCTTTGAGTTGCCGCTTAGCCCAATAGGCTATCTGAAATAGGAGCGACGTAAATTGAACAAACGTGATAGAACTTCGCTGAATTCTTATATTAACCGTAATATAAAATGATCTTATCGGGTCTCTGATTGCCCCACCCTAAAAGTTTAATAGTGCATTTTACTCGCCCTTTCGTGCGCTTTGAGATGCCGCTTAGCCCAATACGCTATCTGAAATAGGAGCGACGTAAATTGAACAAATGTGATAGAATTTTGCTGGATTCTTATATTAACCAAAATATAAAATGAACTAATCGGGGCTCTGATTGCCCTATCATAGAAGTTTAATAGTGCATTTTAGTCGCCATTCCACGCGGTTTAAGTTGCCGCCTAGCCCAGTACGCTATTTGAAATAGGAGCTACGTAACTTGAACAAATGTGACAGAATTACGCTGAATTCTTATATTAACCGTAATATAAAATGATATAATCGGGTCTCTGTTTGCCTTATCCTAGAAGTTTAATAGTGCATTCTACTCGCCATTTCATGCGCTTTGAGATGCCGCTTATCCCAATAAGCCTTCTGAAATAGGAGCGATGTAACTTGAACAAATGTGATAGAATTTCGCTGAATTCTTAAATTAACCATAATATGAAATGACCTAATCGGGTCTCTGTTTGCCTACCCTAGAAGTTTAATAGAGCATTTTACTCGTCATTTCATGTACTTTGAGATGCCGCCTAGCCCAGTACGCTATCTGAAATAGGAGCGACGTAAATTGAACAAATGTGATAGAATTTCGCTGAATTCTTTTATTTACCATAATGTTAAATGATCTAATCGGGTCTCTGTTCGCCCTAGCGTAGAAGCTTAATAGAGCATTTTATTCGTCATTTCATGCGCTTTGAGATGCCGCTTAGCCCAATACGCTATCTGAAATAGGAGCGACGCAAATTGAACAAATGCGATAGAATATCGCTGAATTCTTATATTAACCATAATATAAAATGATGTAATCGGGTCTCTGTTCGCCCTACCCAAGAAGTTTAATAGTGCATTTCTCTCGTCATTTCATGCGCTTTGAGATGCCGCTTAGCCCAATAGCTATCTGAAATAGGAGCGACGTAAATTGAACAAATGTGATAGAATTTCCCTGAAATCTTATATTAACCGTAATATAAAATGATCTAATCGGGTCTCTGTTTGCATTACCCTCGAAGTTTAATAGTGCATTTTACTCGCCTTTCCACGCGCTTTAAGATGCCGCCTATCCGAGTACGCTATCTGAAATAGGAGCGACGTAAGTTGAACAAATGTGATAGAATAACGCTGAATTCTTATATTAACCGTAATATAAAATGGTCTAATCGGGTCTCCATTTGCCTTATCCTAGAAGTTTAATAGTGCATTTTACTCGCCATTTCACGCGCATGGAGATGCCGCTTAGCCCAATACGCTATTTGAAATAGGAGCGATGTAAATTGAACAAATGTGATAGAATTTCGCTGAATTCTTAAATTAACCATAATATGAAATGACCTAATCGGGTCTCTGTTCGCCCTACCCAAGAAGTTTAATAGTGCATTTCTCTCGTCATTTCATACGCTTTGAGATGCCGCTTAGCTCAATACGCTATCTGAAATAGGAGCGACGTAAATTGAACAAATGTGATAGAATTTCCCTGAAATCTTATATTAAACAATACATAAAATGATCTAAACGGGACTCTGATTGCCCTACCATAGAAGTTTAGTAGTGCATTTTACTCGCCCTTCCACGCGCTTTAAGATGCCGCCTAGCCCAGTACACTATCTGAAATAGGAGCGACGTATGTTGAACAAATGTGATAGAATTACGCTGAATTCTTATATTAACCAAAATATAAAATGATCTAATCGGGTCTCTGATTGCCCTATCATAGAAGTTTAACAGTGCATTTTACTCGCCGTTCCACGCGCTTTACGTTGCCGCCAAGCCCAGCACGCTATCTGAAATAGGAGCTACGTAAGTTGAACAAATGTCACAAAATTACGCTGAATTCTTATATTAACCGTAACATAAAATGATCTAATCGGGTCTCCGTTTGCCTTATCCTAGAAGTTTAATAGTGCACTTTAGTCGCCATTTCATGCGCTTTGAGATGCCGCTTAGCCCAGTACGCTATCTGAAATAGGAGCGATGTAAATTGAACAAATGTGATAGAATTTCGATGAATTCATTTATTAACCAAAATATAAAATGATCTAATCGGGTCTCCGTTTGCCTTATCCTAGAAGTTTAATAGTGCATTTTACTCGCCATTTCATGCGCTTTGAGATGCCGCTTAGCCCAGTACGGTATCTGAAATAGGAGCGACGTAAATTGAACAAATGTGATAGAATTTCGCTGAATTCTTATATTAACCAAAATATAAAATGATCTAATCGGGTCTCTCATTGCCCTACCCTAGAAGTTTAATAGTGCATTTTACTCGCCATTTCATGCGCTTTGAGATGCCGCTTAGCCCAATACGCTATCTGAAATAGGAGCGACGTAAATTAAACAAATGTGATAGAACTTCGCTGAATTCTTATATTAACCATAATATAAAATGATCTAATGGGGTCTCTGTTTGCCCTACCCTAGAAGTTTAATAGTGCATTTTACTCGCCATTTCTTGCGCTTTGAGATGCCACTTAGCACAAGTCGCTATCTGAAATAGGAGCGATGTAAATTGAACAAATGTGATAGAATTTCGCTGAATTCTTATATTAACCTTAATGTAAAATGATCTAATCGGGTCTTTGTTCGCACTACCCAAGAAGTTTAATAGTGCATTTCACTCGTCATTTCATGCGCTTTGCGATGCCGCTGAGCCCAATAAGCTATCTGAAATTGGAGCGACGTATATTGAACAAATGTGATAGAATTTTGCTGAATTCTTATATTAACCAAAATATAAAATGATCTAATCGGGTCTCTGATTGCCCTATCATAGAAGTTTAATAGTGCATTTTACTCGCCATTCCACGCGCTTTAAGTTGCCGCCTAGCCCAGTACGCTATCTGAAATAGGAGCTACGTAAGTTGGACAAATGTCGAAGAATTACGCTGCATTCTTATGTTAACCGTAATATAAAATGATCTGATCGGGTCTCTGTTTGCCTTATCCTAGAAGTTTAAGAGTGCATTTTACTCGCCATTTCATGCGCTTTGAGATGCCGCTTAGCCCAATACGCTATCTGAAATAGGAGCGACGTAAATTGAACAAATGTGATAGAATTTCGCTGAATTCTTATATTAACCAAAATATAAAATGATCTAATCGGGTCTCTGATTGCCCTACCCTAGAAGTTTAATAGTGCATTTTACTCGCCATTTCATGCGCTTTGAGATGCCGCTTAGCCCAATACGCTATCTGAAATAGGAGCGACGTAAATTGAACAAATGTGATAGAATTTCGCTGGATTCTCATATTAACCAAAATATAAAATGATCTAATCGCGTCTCTGATTGCCCTATCATAGAAGTTTAATAGTGCATTTTACTCGCCATTCCACGCGCTTTAAGTTGCCGCCTAGTCCAGTACGCTATCTGAAATAGGAGCTACGTAAGTTGAACAAATGTCACAGAATTACGCTGCATTCTTATGTTAACCGTAATATAAAATGATCTAATCGGGTCTCTGTTTGCCTTATCCTAGAAGTTCAAGAGTGCATTTTACTCGCCATTTCATGCGCTTTGAGATGCCGCTTAGCCCAATACGCTATCTGAAATAGGAGCGACGTAAATTGAACAAATGTGATAGAATTTCGCTGAATACTTATATTAACCAAAATATAAAATGATCTTATCGGGTCTCTGATTGGCCTACCCTAGAAGTTTAATAGTGCATTTTACTCGCCATTTCATGCGCTTTGAGATGCCGCTTAGCCCAATACGCTATCTGAAATAGGAGCGACGTAAATTAAACAAATGTGATAAAACTTCGCTGAATTCTTATATTAACCATAATATAAAATGATCTAATGGGGTCTCTGTTCGCCCTACCCTAGAAGTTTAATAGTACGTTTTACTCGCCATTTCTTGCGCTTTGAGATGCCACTTAGCACAAGTCGCTATCTGAAATGGGAGCGATGTAAATTGAACAAATGTGATAGAATTTCGCTGAATTCTTATATTAACCTTAATGTAAAATGATCTAATCGGGTCATTGTTCGCCCTACCCAAGAAGTTTAATAGTGCATTTCACTCGTCATTTCATGCGCTTTGCGATGCCACTTAGCCCAATAAGCTATCTGAAATTGGAGCGACGTATATTGAACAAATGTGATAGAATTTTGCTGAATTCTTATATTAACCAAAATATAAAATGATCTAATCGGGTCTCCGATTGCCCTATCATAGAAGTTTAATAGTGCATTTTACTCGCCATTCCACGCGCTTTAAGATGCTGCCTAGCCCAGTACGCTATCTGAAATAGGAGCTACGTAAGTTGAACGAATGTGACAGAATTACGCTGATTTCTTATATTAACCGTAATATAAAATGATCTAATCGGTACTCTGTTTGCCTTATCCTAGAAGTTTAATAGTGCATTTTACTCGCCATTTCATGCGCTTTGAGATGCCTCTCAGCCCAATACGCTATCTGAAATAGGAGCGACGTAAATTGAACAAATGGGATAGAATTTCGCTGAATTCTTATATTAACCAAAATATAAAATGATCTAATCCGGTCTCTGTTTGCCCTACCCTAGAAGTTTAATAGTGCATTTTACGAGCCATTTCTTGCGCTTTGAGATGCAGCTTAGCCCAATACGCTATCTGAAATAGGAGCGACGTAAATTGAACAAATGTGATAGAATTTCGCTGAATTCTTATATTAACCAAAATATAAAATGATCTAATCGGGTCTCTGATTGCCCTACCCTAGAAGTTTAATAGTGCATTTTACTCGCCATTTCATGCGCTTTGAGATGCCGCTTAGCCCAATACGCTATCTGAAATAGGAGCGACGTAAATTGAACAAATGTGATAGAATTTCGCTGAATTCTTATATTAACCAAAATATAAAATGATCTAATCGGGTCTCTCATTGCCCTACCCTAGAAGTTTAATAGTGCATTTTACTCGCCATTCCACGCGCTTTAAGTTGCCGCCTAGCCCAGTACGCTATCTGAAATAGGAGCTACGTAAGTTGAACAAATGTCACAGAATTACGCTGCATTCTTATGTTAACCGTAATATAAAATGATCTAATCGGGTCTCTGTTTGCCTTATCCTAGAAGTTTAAGAGTGCATTTTACTCGCCATTTCATGCGCTTTGAGATGCCGCTTAGCCCAATACGCTATCTGAAATAGGAACGACGTAAATTGAACAAATGTGATAGAATTTCGCCGAATTCTTATATTAACCAAAATATAAAATGATCTAATCGGGTCTCTGATTGCCCTACCCTAGAAGTTTAATAGTGCATTTTACTCGCCATTTCATGCGCTTTGAGATGCCGCTTAGCCCAATACGCTATCTGAAATAGGAGCGACGTAAATTGAACAAATGTGATAGAATTTCGCTGGATTCTCATATTAACCAAAATATAAAATGATCTAATCGCGTCTCTGATTGCCCTATCATAGAAGTTTAATAGTGCATTTTACTCGCCATTCCACGCGCTTTAAGTTGCCGCCTAGCCCAGTACGCTATCTGAAATAGGAGCTACGTAAGTTGAACAAATGTCACAGAATTACGCTGCATTCTTATGTTAACCGTAATATAAAATGATCTAATCGGGTCTCTGTTTGCCTTATCCTAGAAGTTCAAGAGTGCATTTTACTCGCCATTTCATGCGCTTTGAGATGCCGCTTAGCCCAATACGCTATCTGAAATAGGAGCGACGTAAATTGAACAAATGTGATAGAATTTCGCTGAATACTTATATTAACCAAAATATAAAATGATCTTATCGGGTCTCTGATTGGCCTACCCTAGAAGTTTAATAGTGCATTTTACTCGCCATTTCATGCGCTTTGAGATGCCGCTTAGCCCAATACGCTATCTGAAATAGGAGCGACGTAAATTAAACAAATGTGATAAAACTTCGCTGAATTCTTATATTAACCATAATATAAAATGATCTAATGGGGTCTCTGTTTGCCCTACCCTAGAAGTTTAATAGTGCATTTTACTCGCCATTTCTTGCGCTTTGAGATGCCACTTAGCACAAGTCGCTATCTGAAATAGGAGCGATGTAAATTGAACAAATGTGATAGAATTTCGCTGAATTCTTATATTAACCATAATGTAAAATGATCTAATCGGGTCTTTGTTCGCCCTACCCAAGAAGTTTAATAGTGCATTTCACTCGTCATTTCATGCGCTTTGCGATGCCGCTTAGCCCAATAAGCTATCTGAAATTGGAGCGACGTATAATGAACAAATGTGATAGAATTTCGCTGAATTCTTATATTAACCAAAATATAAAATAATCTAATCGGGTCTCTGATTGCCCTATCATAGAAGTTTAATAGTGCATTTTACTCGCCATTCCACGCGCTTTCAGATGCCGCCTAGCCCAGTACGCTATCTGAAATAGGAGCTACGTAAGTTGAACGAATGTGACAGAATTACGCTTATTTCTTATATTAACCGTAATATAAAATGATCTAATCGGGTCTCTGTTTGCCTTATCCTAGAAGTTTAATAGTGCATTTTACTCGCCATTTCATGCGCTTTGAGATGCCTCTTAGCCCAATACGCTATTTGAAATAGGAGCGACGTAAATTGAACAAATGTGATAGAATTTCGCTGAATACTTATATTAACCAAAATATAAAATGATCTTATCGGGTCTCTGATTGGCCTACCGTAGAAGTTTAATAGTGCATTTTACTCGCCATTTCATGCGCTTTGAGATGCCGCTTAGCCCAATACGCTATCTGAAATAGGAGCGACGTAAATTAAACAAATGTGATAAAACTTCGCTGAATTCTTATATTAACCATAATATAAAATGATCTAATGGGGTCTCTGTTCGCCCTACCCTAGAAGTTTAATAGTGCATTTTACTCGCCATTTCTTGCGCTTTGAGATGCCACTTAGCACAAGTCGCTATCTGAAATGGGAGCGATGTAAATTGAACAAATGTGATAGAATTTCGCTGAATTCTTATATTAACCTTAATGTAAAATGATCTAATCGGGTCATTGTTCGCCCTACCCAAGAAGTTTAATAGTGCATTTCACTCGTCATTTCATGCGCTTTGCGATGCCACTTAGCCCAATAAGCTATCTGAAATTGGAGCGACGTATATTGAACAAATGTGATAGAATTTTGCTGAATTCTTATATTAACCAAAATATAAAATGATCTAATCGGGTCTCCGATTGCCCTATCATAGAAGTTTAATAGTGCATTTTACTCGCCATTCCACGCGCTTTAAGATGCTGCCTAGCCCAGTACGCTATCTGAAATAGGAGCTACGTAAGTTGAACGAATGTGACAGAATTACGCTGATTTCTTATATTAACCGTAATATAAAATGATCTAATCGGTACTCTGTTTGCCTTATCCTAGAAGTTTAATAGTGCATTTTACTCGCCATTTCATGCGCTTTGAGATGCCTCTTAGCCCAATACGCTATCTGAAATAGGAGCGACGTAAATTGAACAAATGGGATAGAATTTCGCTGAATTCTTATATTAACCAAAATATAAAATGATCTAATCCGGTCTCTGTTTGCCCTACCCTAGAAGTTTAATAGTGCATTTTACGAGCCATTTCTTGCGCTTTGAGATGCAGCTTAGCCCAATACGCTATCTGAAATAGGAGCGACGTAAATTGAACAAATGTGATAGAATTTCGCTGAATTCTTATATTAACCAAAATATAAAATGATCTAATCGGGTCTCTGATTGCCCTACCCTAGAAGTTTAATAGTGCATTTTACTCGCCATTTCATGCGCTTTGAGATGCCGCTTAGCCCAATACGCTATCTGAAATAGGAGCGACGTAAATTGAACAAATGTGATAGAATTTCGCTGAATTCTTATATTAACCAAAATATAAAATGATCTAATCGGGTCTCTCATTGCCCTACCCTAGAAGTTTAATAGTGCATTTTACTCGCCATTCCACGCGCTTTAAGTTGCCGCCTAGCCCAGTACGCTATCTGAAATAGGAGCTACGTAAGTTGAACAAATGTCACAGAATTACGCTGCATTCTTATGTTAACCGTAATATAAAATGATCTAATCGGGTCTCTGTTTGCCTTATCCTAGAAGTTTAAGAGTGCATTTTACTCGCCATTTCATGCGCTTTGAGATGCCGCTTAGCCCAATACGCTATCTGAAATAGGAACGACGTAAATTGAACAAATGTGATAGAATTTCGCTGAATTCTTATATTAACCAAAATATAAAATGATCTAATCGGGTCTCTGATTGCCCTACCCTAGAAGTTTAATAGTGCATTTTACTCGCCATTTCATGCGCTTTGAGATGCCGCTTAGCCCAATACGCTATCTGAAATAGGAGCGACGTAAATTGAACAAATGTGATAGAATTTCGCTGGATTCTTATATTAACCAAAATATAAAATGATCTAATCGCGTCTCTGATTGCCCTATCATAGAAGTTTAATAGTGCATTTTACTCGCCATTCCACGCGCTTTAAGTTGCCGCCTAGCCCAGTACGCTATCTGAAATAGGAGCTACGTAAGTTGAACAAATGTCACAGAATTACGCTGCATTCTTATGTTAACCGTAATATAAAATGATCTAATCGGGTCTCTGTTTGCCTTATCCTAGAAGTTTAAGAGTGCATTTTACTCGCCATTTCATGCGCTTTGAGATGCCGCTTAGGCCAATACGCTATCTGAAATAGGAGCGACCGTAAATTGAACAAATGTGATAGAATTTCGCTGAATTCTTATATTAACCAAAATATAAAATGATCTAATCGGGTCTCTGTTTGCCTTATCCTAGAAGTTTAAGAGTGCATTTTACTCGCCATTTCATGCGCTTTGAGATGCCGCTTAGCCCAATACGCTATCTGAAATAGGAGCGACGTAAATTGAACAAATGTGATACAATTTCGCTGAATTCTTATATTAACCAAAATATAAAATGATCTAATCGGGTCTTT